>JAOVVI020005784.1:0-16159 GCA_028571085.2 Nepenthes alata
TCTCACACTCCCCTCATCAATGCATCTTTGCATTCTCACCACGTTTACCTTTAAACGTGCATTCCTCCGTTTATTGCAGAGGATTTCTGACTTGAGCGTCGGAGTGTCAACGGGGGATAACCCCCTGTTGACCTCTGACCTCGTGGTTATGGTTCGTGTTGTGCAGGTTCTTGTTTATCAGCGACAAAGACAGGACTCGATCCAGATCAACCCGCAACGGAAGATTGGAAGATTCCCTAATTCGTACAATAACCGAAAAACCAGGACGCAACAATATTTATGAGATTCAAACTTTTGTGACAAATTTTTTCAAATCTGTTAATAAATGTTAAAATCGTTGGATATAGTCATTTTATACAAATATTTAAAGAAATACTCTACTCTGAATTTATAAAAAATGATTTATTTCTATTGTGAAAATTTATTATATTTATTATTTATTATAAATTTTTTATTTTGATTGAATAATAATCAATATAAAAAAATTGACGAAATATATTTGAATATATTTAGATATATTAATTGTAAGCAAAAATTATTACCTAGCATTAATGGGCCAAAAAAGTATTTTTTATTTCATATATAGAAAATAATGTATAGTCAACTCACCCATAGATCTTAAATAATAGCGTATGGTTCAAACTATGAAAAAATTACATAACTCGATCTTCGATATTCAATCATCTTTGGTGATATTATCACTGATTAGTGATTATAATGTTTTTCATATGTTTTTATCAATATATTATTATTTTCAGCTTTTACATATATATATATGTATACTATACTAGTAACTTTCATATTAATTAGCACGGATCTCTTATGGGGTTTTGGGTCAAAGGAGAATTCAAATGATTAGATTATCATCTTCTAAATGTGCTAATTTGAATTAAAAACATTTGGCTAGATATCTTAGGAATGTATATATATATATATTAACATATTTAGGTCGTGAGCCCCATTTCTACATTGTTTTTATGCTTTTGATCATGATGTTATTGGATGGATTATGATGAACTTTTTTCTCATATGTACATTCAGTATTAAGCAAGTAACTTAACTTAACAGCCGAATGAGAAGGGTTAGACCAACCCTGAGAAATTATAGATTATATTAGAATTATTTAGTTGTATTCATTATAGAATTACATTCCAATACTTGGTTAAATAGTTGACATTATTTTATATTTTGAACCAAGGTCGTAATAAGGAATGGTATAAAAATAGGTCAAAAGGAAAATGACCTTAATGATTTGAGGAACTAAACAATGTGATTTATGACATAATGGGCATTAAGATGTCGAGAGGATAAGATGCTAGATCTAGTTAAGAAGACAATTATTATGCCATGAAGGTGAAATTATGGATCGTATGGTATAACATTAAGACATACAGCATGGTGCAAATCCAAGAGGACGAATGATAGCATATGATCAATTTGCTAACGAGTGCATTTTGGTATTTTTGGGAGATCTGGAACCTATAAAGGCCAATGTATAGATTTCCAGAGTAGAAAAAGTACTTGAAGTGATAAATTGTATAAAAAAAATACAAAGTCAAGTTTACAGTTTATAAGTTGGGGGTATTGTCAAAGTAAACTCATATATTAGGCTCCTAGATAAATCCAATGGCCCTAATTTTATATTAAAAAATAAATTATTAAGATTAATCCTCCACAAATAAAGGCGTGTTTTAATCCTTGCCCTTCATTTTTAAAGATAAAATCAGAGTCCTTGGGTTCACTTAAGAGTTTAATGAATGGGTATGTCTTAATGGAACCCATACATTGGATGGCAAGGCCACCTATTTGTAGCCAATGAAAAAAAGGATTTTGTGGATGGAGAATAAGGCGATCTCATGGAACAAGTTTTTGCAGGTATTTGCCCACAAGTATATCTTGGTAGGCCTTCACGAACAAAATGAAAACGAATTCTCACAATTAAAGCAGAACAATTGTATAGTTGCAGAGAATGGTGCCAAGTTTATGGAGTTAGGTCATCTTGCCCTTCATCGGTGTTAGATGATACTAGACGGGTGAAGAAATTTTTAAAAGTATGGAGTACACAATTTGGTGACACCAAGTGCCATTAGTTTGAGGACGTACGGAGATTTGCTCAAATGGACCTTGCCCGTTGAGTAAGAGTTAGAGAGAGAGAAGTTCTAATCTTTCACATTAGATGGCCTTTGAATTACTTATAGATTTGAATGGAGAATATTTGAAGCCTTTGCTCATTAATTGTATTTGGATTTATATTAAGGCATATGTTTGGATTCAATTTAGTTTATTTATTCGTTTAAGGCATGTATTATTTTAAAGATACCGTTATAAGACAAAAAATTATATAGGTTTTAGATTGATATGGTTTGAACGCCAACTAGATACACTTCTTTACAGATAGATTTGATTTGAAAAGGTTGTTATGTTGATTTAATTGAGGACCGGATTTAGTTTGTTCGGCCAAGTCCAGTGTCCGCTGTCGAACAGTATAGATATTATGCTATTGGGACTCTGGTTTGTTATGTTCAACTTAATATCTGAGTATTTTGAGTTTTATCAATTTTGAGGAAAATTTTTATTAAGCTTATTTATAATTTATTTAATTATCTATTTGTATAAAGGTCTTGAAAGTTTGATAAATGTTTGATGTCATTATTTTATCTTTTGGAACTACACGACACATGCATTAATCTATCAACATCGCATCTCCATGATTTTCTGGCCTTGATTGCACTCCAATGATTTTAGACTTGTTGAAAATAATGCTAATTGTTAGTCAACTGACCAACTACTAATTTATAGTTAGTGGACATGGTATGACCATTGATGAGGTTTCACTACAAGGTTAATGGTCTTTTAATGGGCATACTCTAGCTCTTTTGTGACATCTCGGGTTTTTTACAATGTAAACTTTGACATCTTGAGCTTATTATAATTTTAGAAAATTTAAAAAAAAATTTAATAAATATTATGGACACAATTAATAAAAAATAGATTTTTACCGTTATACATCATATGAACTAAAAATCACATTTTTTAGTTATTGTAGTTTTTTTCTCCATAGTTACATGATTATACTTTTCTCTAGTCATTCACAAATTTTAAAGATGAAATCAAACACAAAGAATAAATAATTGACTTTGATGTGTCATCGAATTTAAATTATTGTACGGATTAGGTAGCCAAGAATCACTTCACTTAGTCAGATCGATTGAAGTGGGTCCAGTCTCTATATGTTCCGAATATGGATCCGATACAGTATAAATAAAAAGTCAAAGGATTGGCGAGAGTCACTTTCTAATTTATTCTCTAATACTCAACTCAACTATCTTTCTATGTTGAAAGAGATAAAGTTGATATAAAGTAAGAATGTTAATACTCAGTGTAGAGCGTTTTAGTATGGTGCGCTTGATGAAAGCATCTTATAAAGAGAGGAAAAAAGCACTAGTAGGAGATCGTTTTTGAACTGTCACTTGTTGGCTGTTGAAATTCTACTAGAGGAATATATTTTTTATTTTGCTATCTTTTTGTTGTTCATTCTCCTCCCTTTAGTTGGAAAGGAGGGATATATATAACGTTAAAGGCAATTGATCTCTCACATCAACTGCCCATGGAACTGCTCTGATCAATAACAGGACACTGTTCGGCTGATGATTCCTGACCGGTTATCGTGCCTATTGAGTCGTCTGGATAAGAGAAGAAGGTTATTTGTTTCTGGCTGGTTAGAATAGGTCCCTTTAACGGATGGAAAATGGACCATTTTGACAAAGTTGATGGGCTCATCTGTCCACTTTGAGCTATATGAGCTGACAGGGACGTTATTTAGCTTCGAGCCAATTGTCTTTGCTGATGGGCATTCCTCTTGGGTCGAGCTAACTATATTCATCACTAGTCTCCCATTTTGAGAGGTTTGAAATTTAACCTTCCGTTATGATGACCGAGGGATTCTAAATTGTCTGAATTCATTCTTCTAGTCCGAAGGGCTTCATTGATTGGTTGGATTAGGGCTATCAGTACAATGAGCTTTACTAGTTGTCTAGACAAGGGCTCCCAATCTAACGAGCTTCATTTATGTTAACAGCAGTAACATCAAATGCGAGCCACTTTGAGTCTCGTGCCATCTCAGAATTATACCGGTCATCATTACTGGTTTTGGGCGATTGACGTGGTGCATAGCCTACGAGGTAGCAACACGTATCACAACTATGATGAGACGCGTCCTTTAACTTTCCTTCTACGACATTGTTTCAATCCAAGAGGCTTCGTTTAAATTGTTCAAATTCATCATTCCAACACTTCTTCTGAAAGTTTGTTGCACTTCATTCTTATCAAATTGGCGACTCTCTCTGGATGGAAGCTCCCCAACGAATGGTGTCGAATAGGAGCATCTTTTTCCACTGAGGTGCTCCAGTATGAGAAGGAGTCGGTAAAGGCGCTGATGGATCTCATACCAAAAAAAAAGTTGACTCCTTTAATGAAAATAAGAAAAATAGGTGGTTGATAGCTAAGGTCCTTGTACAAGCGAAATGGGAACCCCCTCGGAAGGGTCGGATGCACCTCCTGTGCCGCCAGCCTAAAAAGGAAAATAGAGGCCGCTACACATAAGTGAGCTCTCAGATAGGGCACCCAAACGTGGGGAGGCCTCGACCGGGCCCTTCTCTTCTAACAACAACCAAGCTACCATCAGACGATTAGTGAGGGCAAAGAAATTGTCGGAGAGGGTGGACCCAGTTCCTACTTCTTCTTTGGCCCAAATATCTGGTTAGATCTAAGGAGGGTTGCGAGCCCACAGAGCGTGCTACTTTGGCTATGGGAGATCCTGAGACTGTTTCACGGGATGAACCTATCCCGACGCTGACCCTTGCCTCATACGGGGAGCTAGCAATCCAACCATCTATGCCTAAGGAACCCCTGCATGATCTTCCTACTGATTTTGTCAAGGGGGCCTCCTAGATAGTAGGGACTCAATCCGAGGAAGTTGATGAGGTACCCTGGGTCAAGGTTTTGGAGGCCATTGCCTAGGAGGTGGCCATCCTAGGACTTGCTACTGAGGTTGGTGAGAGACTTTCTTCTGAGCCACCAAAGCTCGAGGCACGAGTAGGGGACGAGGCAGAATGAAGAGTTGAGATAGCCAACTTGTCATACTTGGAGGCTCTTGAGTCCGAGGTCGAGGAGGAAGTTGGAACCAAGGGAATAGCCGAAGTGCCTGGCTCCGAGCCCCCTACGTCAGAGGTCAGAAATGAGGTTTTGGACGAAGGAGCTATTAAGAGAGTTGAGGTGGCAGGCATAAAACCCCCATAACCAAAGATCAACAAGGTTTTGGAGGTTCCACCAGTGATTATCTCATAGGGAGCTCATCCCTTCTGTAGGTACCGGTCAAGCATTTTTTGAGTGTTTTTCTTGTTTTTTGTTGTTTCTAACTTGCTCTCCTTTCGTTGCTGCAAGAATTAGCTCATCGATTTGTCTCTACCGCTAACTGCCTGTATTAGAACTACATTGGGATGGAGAAGTTTAGGGTTATGGAAGAGTGTGTCTCTTGCCTTGAACACAAGTTGTCAGCAACGAAGTATAAATACACTCTTCTCCATAACCAAAATTTCAGACTTGAGAGTGAGTTTTAGGTCCTCCATCAGTCCAAATGATATGATGAAACAAGTATTAGGACGACATCGGCCTTTATCGACATATAATAAAGATGGTGGCTCCAAGCATTCCTATTTCAATCTTTCATCTGAGAAACGCCAGTGCTCAGCATCGGCCTGATATGCTGTACCATCCTAGAGATGATGTAGAATCCTAGGAGCCACTGTCGAAAACCTTGCAGCTTCATCCTCCATCGGAATAAATTTTTATATCATATAACTTAAAATTTTTTTGTAAAGGAATACAATTATTTTGTGAAAACCATGTCGAGCTTCTTCTCTCTCTCTTTATCATTTATATATATATATATATATATGTGCTAGTTTACATGTTGGCCAGGCATTATAGCCATTAATGCCAGTATCTAGAAGTAACTTAAGTCGTCGTCCACAAATTTTTATTGATGTTCACCCCTGCTAGAGGGTATTGTAATTTTTACGTGTCTGACTTAAATTTTTGGACCATGGTTGCCCAACGATGCTATCTGCTTTTGCCGAAGATCTTTGCATTCATGTTTAAGGAAGCCCCCAAAATTTTTAGCCTTCGACTTCATGAGGGCAACATAGTATTGTGCCAAATTTTATAATTCAACCTCATTAGGGTCGCTCAATAACATGACCAAGTTTTATAATCTAACCTTGTTTGGGATGCTCGGTACCATAACCGAGTTTTGTTAACTACCAAATGATGGTTCGAGGGATAGGTGAAGGAATCTCACCTAACTTAGGAATAATCTAGGTCATACAATTATATGAGATGATAAATAAGCATTCATATGAGTAAAAAACAAATGAACAATCATTTTATTAATAAAATGTAACACATTTTAAAGACAATCTAGATTATGCATACTAACTTTACCTGGGCCATATATAAATTTACTGATAATATTCCTTAAGGTGAAAAGCATTCCATGACCTAGGGACGAGCTTGTCATTCTGGGTACGTAACTTATATGCCCCATTTTGGAGAATGGTTGAGATAAAGAAAGTCCATTTCCAATTGGGTGAGAGATTATTCCAATCAGCGTTCTTACCGGTTGCCTCAACACTTTGTAGGACTAAAGTTTTCACCTCAAACTGGCTTGCTTTTACTGTCTTGTTATAGTATTGAGCAATCCGTTGCTAGTAGGTCACCGTCCACAAACGTGCCATGTCTCGAGCCTCTTTAAGTAGGTCAAGGTGTTTCCAGAGCCTCTGAGAGTTGTTGAGTGGGTTGAAACATTTAACCAAGAGATTTGACAGTCCAACTTCTAACGGAATAACAGCCTCGATCCCATAGCACAGACTAAAGGGCGTCTCGCGGGTTGGCTTAAGCGACATCCTATAGAACCATAACATAGATGATAATCCCCCACCCACAAGCCCCCAGCGTCTTCCAACTTAGTTTTTAATCCATGTAGTAGCGTGCGGTTGGTCACCTCCACTTATCAGTTAGCTTGCAAGTAGGTAACGGAGGTGTGAACCAATTTTATGTTCAAGTTAACACAATACTTTGTGAACCGTTAACTAGTAAATTAGATCCATTATCAGTCACTATGACCTCTGGAATACCAAACCGACACACTAACTATAGTTTAGCGAACAAACTCTGTTACGTTTTTATCGGTGATCCGTTCCAGAAGGACGGCCTCAAACCACTTCATGAAATAGTCGATTTCGATGATCGCAAATTTTCATTGTCCAGATGCAATAGGTAGGGATCCGAGAATATCGAGCCCCCTTTGTACGAACAGCTAGGGCGACTGCAAGGTTTGGAGCTCTGTGTCTATCGATTAGTGACATTCTCCTTAATCTAGGAGTTCTCACATTTTTGTACAAAATCAATGGCGTTACGCTTCATAGAGGGCCAGTGGTAACCTTACCGCATGAGGTTGAAAACTTGGTTCTTGCCCCAACATCAGATCCACAAATGCCGATGTGTAACTCTCCCGGAGCATAATTAGTTCCTTCAGACGTGAGATGCCATAGTTATGGGACGGAGTACCCACATTTGTACAACTTCATCTTTTTTATATGCTTGGCCTCATCTGGGTTTTCAAGTAGTACGTCATCGAACAAATATCTATTGTAAGGAGTAATCCAATTTTTTGGGTCGGCTATCTGCATGATCTTTGGCTCTGGGTCATTTATGCTGCAAATTCTAAGGATTTTGCACATTTCTCGCACGTACTTTTCAGGATCTCCAGTCGCCACTACCTTTGCCAGTCGGTTTGCCTTTCCATTCTCTTCCCTCGGGATGTGGATCACCTCCACACTGTTGAATGCCGAAATTATATCTCAAACTTTAAAGAGATACTTGGAAAGTTGAGGGCTAGAAGTCTCAAAATTTTCTCGAATTTGGTTGACAACTAGTTTCGAGTCGTTGTGGACGATCAGGTTCTTAGTCGAATATTCTTTGGCTACTCAAACCCAGTGAGAAACGCCTCGTACTCCGTGGCATTATTGGTTATTGGGAATCTAATAGTCATTGAATACTTTATCTCTAATCTGTCAGGAATTCCTAGGACCAACCAGCTCCACTGCCTACTTACATTGAAGATCCATCCACGTGTAAGGTCCATATTGGAGCCTTTTGTTGACAATCGTTCTTAATGAGGTCAAGGGTATCCATAGTTGGGGTTGTTGTTTCAACAAAGAAATCTATCTAGGCCAACCCTTCAGGGTAGGCATTGGTCGAAACTTCACGTCTAACTCGCCCAACTCAATGACCCATTTGACTAATCATCCAAATATGTTCGGTCTCTATAATATTCGTTTTAGTGGCTGATTTGTTAGAACAATAATTTTATGTGCCTAAAAATAAGAATATTGGGTCTCCAGGTCAGTTAAAACGTTGCTTCCATAATATACAGGCCGTTACCCGTCCGACTGCTGTCAAATCAAGATCGAGCTCAATACGGTGCCAAATACTGCTATATATAAATACAGCTCTTTGCCTTCCTGGGAAAAAGTAAGAAGAGGTGGGTTGCATAGGTACTTCTTCAGTTCTTAGAATGGAGAATCACAGTCAGTCGTTCACCGGAAGTCGGCAGCCTTCGTTCCCCACAAGGCTTTAGAGAAAGGTAAGTACTTTTTTGCTAACTTTACCAAGAAATAGTAGAGCGCCGCGAGTCTTCCGATGAGCTTCTAGATTTCTTTCACATCCGAGGTGAGTTCATGTCGAGGATAGGATTTATCTTTTTAGGGTTTGCCTCAATTTCTTGTTGTGAGATTATGAAACCTAAGAACTTTCTCGAGGTCACCCCGAATACACACTTCATCGGATTAAGCTTCATCTAGTGCATCCAAAGGATACTCGTCCAAATCATGAACATGGTCGTCAGTTGCTCTACTTTTAACGAGCATATTGTCCATGTACACCTCCATATTTTATCCAATTTAGGCTTTGAATATTTTATTTGTAAGCCGCTGGTAGGCTGCGCTGGTATTTTTTAGTCTGAAGGGTATAACTTTGTAATAATACGTCCCTTGATTAGTCATGAACAACATGTGCTTCTCGTCTTTCCGACTCAATCGAATTTGATTATAGCCTGATTAGGCGTCCATGAACCTCAATATTTTATAACTAGACATTGAAACTTCAGACATGCCTTGTTGACGTCGATAAAATCGACGTACATCCTCCATTTTATTACTTTTTTTATCAAGACTACGTTGAATAGACAAGTTTGAGTATTAGACCTCATTGATGAATCCGACATTGAGCAGGTTTTTCACTTCTTCACGAATGGCAACTAATTTTTCAACCGAATGGTTCCTTCATTCCTGTCGAACAAGTTTATAATCAGAATTTAGACCCAACTCGTGGACCGTTACTCTAGTCGGTATTCCTAACATATCAACAGTTTTCTAGACGAAAACATTAAATTTTGCTAGAGGAAGCTAATTAGCTGGTGCCGAAGGGGCTTCGATAAGGAACTTTCTATTTGAACAAACTTCTTAGGATCACCAGAATCCAATGAGATCTAGTCAATAGATTTTCCAGATTGAGCTTGTAAGAAGGTAGTCTTGTCATGGAAGTTAAAGTCCTTGACTAGTTGGCCAGGAAGCGTCTGAGTGACTTGGGACAAGTAACATGTCTACCCGGCCACTTGGTCACCAAGGACGCCTCCTATGCCATATGGAGTAAAAAAATTTATTTTTAGATATGCGATCGAGGTTACTGTCCCAAAAGCGGTCAGGTAGGGACGCCAGAGGATGGCGTTGTAAACTGACGAAATGTCTACTACCAAGAAGGAAAGTATCTTGGAGGCAATCCTCAAATAAGTGCCCAACGTGACTTGTAGTTGGACAACCCCCTGAACAGGTTCCAGCTTGTTCTCCAGTCCGTACAAGGGTCCTTCGGTGGATTTTATTTGACTTGTTTTTAGAATTAATTTGAAATACCCATTAAAATAAAGTAAATTTTTAAAACTTTCATTATCAATAAACACTCATTTTAACTGATAATTGAGAATCCACATCATCATTAGAAACGAGTACAGATACAACCAAGGGATCGAAATGGGAAGAGGATATACGAGTCATATCTTCGTTACTAAAACTAATGACATTATCCCTAACTCCTACCCTTGGCTTCTTGTAGCTGTCAGTCATATTTGGACAATCCGGGGTATCATTTTACATTGGCCGCGTTGTCACCATGTTAACAACCCTGACTGGCACTCAATTCCTTAGTTGCTTAACTTCATCCCCGTCTACACTTTCAGTGGTCTGTCCGGGACTTTACAGAAATCACGTGACGTGACCTTTTTAGATTAGGTCTTTAATTTTTTTCTACAACGTCCGACAGTCCTCAGTGTTGTGGTCCGCGCACCAATGGTAATGACAATACTTTGATTGATCCCCTCTATTAAGGTTCTTCAACTCCTTTGGCCACTTTTAAAAAATTTTATCCCAAATCTGTATCAGGATATTGGTACGATAATCATTAAGGGAGTCAGGTTCAGGGGCTTGAATTCCCTTCATGTTATCGGCCCCACCTTTGGCTATTTTATGGTCCCATGGGAGCTCACGTGACCTCCATTCTTCCTCTTTCCATCCGCCTATCCCCGACGAAAGTGGTCCACACACTCTAACCACTTTGTTTTGTTGACCTCTTTGGTTGCTATATATGCACAGGTAACAGTTTTAGCCTCTTGGAAGATTTATGGGTCCTTATGAGCCAGATACTTGAAGATGTTTTCTAGCTCTAGGATCGATATGAAGGCGCTTAGCTTTACCTTATCGGTGAGTTTGGGTATCTTTCGGGCCTCGATCATGAACCGAGACAAAAAGCTCTTCAAACCTTCGTTTGACCCTTGCTTGATGCAGGTGATGTGCCAAAGTTGCTTCTCTTTCCTTTGGCTAGAGGCGAACTACTACAATAAGTTGTCAACCAATTCCTGAAACGTTCGGATTGAGTTGGTCTGAAACTGATAGAACCAAACTTGGGCGTCCCCTTTGCGAGTAAAGAAAAAGTATAAGTACATTACTGCCTCGCCTAAGCTTTGAAAGCTCAAGAGTGTACAGAAATGGTTAAAATGGTTCATTGGATCTATACTCCTGTCATAAGGTTCTAGGACCATCATCTTGAACTTATGAAAGAGGGGCGGTGTTCAAATCTCCATCATAAATGACGATCTCCGTAAATCTTTGGTTCGTCCACCTGCATCTTCTCCAAACACATGCTGCCACATCTTTTTCACTTTCTTCTCAATTTGATAAAGGGCTGCCATCCTTTTCTCATTGAGAAAGATTCTCAACTCTAAGAGGTTCTATGTGGCATGAAAGGTTAGGTAGCTTACATCCCTTGAAGGGTGCGTACTATAAGAGGCTCCTCCTTGGTTCGAGGGCCTCCCATCGTCATGAAAGTAGCAGAGATTTTGCCTTTCTTGGCTATCATCCTGGGTCCTATAACTTAGGTGATCCTCTAGACATGATGGGACCCTATTGCTTGAGGCAGATTGGGTCCCGAAGTAGTCAGGTCGACGAATCTTCTTGGTGGGGTGCTTCTTCCCTCTATTCCTCCGATTGGATGTCGCAATTTGGGAGGTGGAAGATGAAACCCTCCTTGGTCGCTGATCTAGGCAGGTGCAGGTAGTATGGACGGTCTTGACGATATCATCCATCTGCATCATGAGTGCACACACGCAAGGGTCAGGATGGTCATCCACACGACTGCCCACAGGAGAGCAGTTGCCACATGAGATGGCATCTCTAATCAGCATGCTAATTTGTACCCCGGTGTCCACCATGTTGTTTTTTGTAGTGATGTGGTAGTCAGACTTTTCAGTCATTCTCATAGACGGTGTAAATGATGCGTCCTCGAATTTGGATTATTGTATGAATTAATGAGTCGAGTATCAGTTCACTTAGTCAGACCGATCTAAAGCTGGTCTAGTCTCTGTATGCTTCGAATCTAAATCCTATGTAATATAAACAAATGGTTAGAGGAATAGCGGGACTTACTTTCTAATTTATCTTTCGACATTCAAGTCAACCATCTATCTATGTTTAAAGAGATAAAGATGATGCAAAGTGATAATCTATCTATGTTGTGTAGAGGATTTTAGTATGGTACGCTTGATAGAAAGTGTCTTAAGGAGAGAGAAAATGCGCTCATAGGGGAGTGTCTTTGAACTATCACTTGTTGACTGTTGGAATTCTGAATATATTTTTTATTTTTCTATCTTTTTGTTATTCGTCTTCCTCCCTCCTACTGGGAATGAGAGATATATATAAAGTTAATGGCCAGTTGATCTCTCTCGTTAACTGCCCAAGGAACCGCTTAGATAAATAAGAGGGCACCGTTTGGCCGATTGTTTCTGATCGGTTATTGTGCTCATTGAATCATCTAAATAGGAAAAGAAGGTTATTCATTTCCGATTGGTTATGGTAGGTTCCTTCAACGCATAGGAAATGGGTTGTTATGATAGGACCGATGAGCTCATCTGTCTACTTTAAGCTATATGAGCCGACTGGAATATTATTGAACTCCGAGCCAATTTCCTTTGCTGATGGGCCTTCCTCTTGAGCCGGGCTAGCTGTACTCATAAAGCTCAAAGTATGGCGGATTTGCTCCTATAATTGCCAATAAGTCGATTAATAAAATTATATATTTTGTGATTTTTTTTCAGAATTTTAATAGAAAAATTATAAATTTATTTAATAAATCCATTGATCCTATTGATAAGAAAATAATGTTTTGAGAGTTTTACATCATATAAATTAAAAAAAAATATTTACATTTTGGAGTTTTCGTAGTTTTCTTTTAAATAATTATATGATTTTATTTTTATATATTTATTCACAATTTGTTTGGTTAAATATAGAAAGAAAGACAGTTTTAGAGAATGAATAACCGGTTTATATTAGTTCTTTAACTGGTCAAAGCAAATTAGCACCAGTGGTCTAGTGGTAGAATAGTACCCTGCCACGGTACAGACCCGGGTTCGATTCCCGGCTGGTGCAATTTTGATTGTTTTACAAAATTAATTAATTAATTATTTTTATATAAGTTCTTCTTTATAAAATTAAATGAAACGTAAAATAAAATATAAAAATTATTTCCCCAAATATGGGTACCTTAACATGCATTTTTTTTATTTTTTGTAATATTTTATAAAATTATAATATAAAAATATACTCTATTTATTTATTTATTTTTGTACCATTTTAAAGAGCTAAATACACCCATAATTTTAAGAAGATGAACGTGTGGAGATCCTCTACTACACAACCATATTTTATTAAAAAAAATAATTTTACTATAAATCTATTAAAAATTTACGAAAAATAAAAATGTGCATGTTTTTTTGTGAGCCCATTCAGTAATAAAAAATATAAAAATATATATCATATCACATTTTTAATAAACTTTTAATTTGTTTAAAAAGTAGGAATATCATATTATTTTTATTAAAGTATTTTTTAAAAATGTTTGGTAGGAAAATGTGCAATATTTAGGAGGTGAACAAATCAGAAGAGGGAGTAATTAGATATATTTTTTTATTATTTATAAGAATTTGAGTTGGGTTTCAATAATTTGTTCTTTGTATTTTCTTACTTACCATTAGAATTGTATAAGTATGGAAAATATATTCTTCTTTATTCATTTTTTAATATAATTTGATAAATTTTGGATTTGTCATTTTGCATTTGTGATATATACAATGAGAGTATTTATAAAATAACTTTGTTATATTATAATATATTATGAAGTTAGGAAAAAATAAAAATGATTAAATAAGGAGTTGGAAATTAAATATCATCTTAATAATATATTAACACATTAATATATGATTAATATAGTTAATATATTTTCTCAAATTAAGAAGATAAAGTCAAGTCTAGCTTGAATTTGAAAACTAAATCATGAATAAAAAGTCATTAATTCAATGACGAGTAACAAATAATTTTAACAACGATATCTATTATTACAAGTGTAGAATAATAGGCGTAAAATAATACTGAATCTGAAAGAATGGTGAATGACGATAAAAAAATTTAGATAAAAATGACAGATGTACAGCGATGGACAGAGTACATACTGAGACAGTAATTTAATACGTTATTTCTAATATTGACCGTTCTGAGCATTTCAGTCCAGGGCTCATCCTTTTACTGGGCCGTCAAAGTGTTGACCGTCTTTCTTGAACTTCCGTTAATTTTTTTGGGCCAGTCTATTTTTGGTATACCCATTAAACCCATTAATAAAATAATTTTTAATAAAATATAATAAAATTATATAAAAATTATAATATATTAATTATTTTTATAAATTATAAAATGTATCTCATATAAAAAAATTAATATTTTAGTGTATAAAATTTTCATCAAAATCAAAATGAGAAATAAAATTCAAAAAGAAAAGACGAGGCAAAATTGCCCCCCCCAAAAAAAATAATGTATTATTAAATTAAATAAAAAAATCATGTCCATAAATTGAACCCTAAAAATAATGAGACATGACCTAATATTAGGACTTAAGTCAACAAATTATTTAAAAAATCTGCTAAATCTACATCCATAAAACATGGTATTTGGATACTAAAAGAGAGAAAGTATAACTCAATATTAGGACTCGAGTCAATAAACTTTTCAAAATTATCATCTAAGCCCGTGTCTATAAATAAGATTATTGAATCTTAAACTTGATAAAATATGGCTCAATTTCATAATTCTAGTAAGTAAAATTATCTAAAATTGTCTATTAAATTAAGTTTATAGACGTGATAGCTAATCTTTAAAATATTTACTCTTTAAAAGAAAGTCGTCTACCATGTAATTGTCTATAATTATCTAAAAAAATTAACAACTGTGGATGATATTTGTATATTAAAGAGGTTAGTAACTTGTTTTTTAAAGTATATTTCCCTATAAAATATTTTTGAACCATAATATTTCAATCCTCTAAATTAGCTTTCTTATTTTTTTAACTCATTGATTAAACAAAATTACTAATTTAAATATTAAAAAATAAATAAGTAGTTAATTCTATCCATCTGAATTCTTATTTTTTTATTATGGTATGTAAGATCTAATTACTAATATATAAGCACATATTGTAGAAATTTAATTTTCAAAATCTACTATTTACAGCATTATTTTATAGAGCTATGAATTTAATGAAAAGATATAATAACAATATAATTAGAAAATCAGTAAATATAAATATATGGATAAATATAGATATAATTTTATCACCCAAAAATTTTGAGAAGTGAGAAAATTAAGAGAAAATTAAGTGGTTATCCAATATTTTAGATGAATTCATAACACTAAAAGTATGAAATCATTTTCTTATAATTAGTTTACAAAAAAATTATAGGAAAAAATATAATGATAAGTATAAAAGAATCATAGCATTAAGAGTATATAATATTTTTTAATTTATTTTTATTTGAAACCCAAATAAAAAATACTTTTAATTTAATTTATTTTATTTCTATGAAATTTTTAGTCAACATAAATATGAAAGAAATAAAATAATTTTTTTCCTTTTCCTTTATTGTTATCTTTTCTTCAATTTCCTAGAGCTAAACATGCCCCTTCGTGATCCAATGTTTCACTTTTTAAAATTTTTTTAAAAATAAAAATTATTATTATTATTTTTATATTATTAAAATATGCATATTTCATGAAAAAAAAATCAAAAGGATTTAAAGGTGTTCCATTGCAAGTTCCATTAATTTTTCAAATTTAATCCTTTGATGTCATTGAGGAGCTTGATGATGGCTTTTTTTTTACTTACATTGTCATATTTTCATCTCAAAATAACAAAATTAATTTATTTTTTAATTATAATTATTTTAATCAAACTTTATATCTAAACCTAAAAATTAATTTTATTAAACCTATTTAAATCCTAACAGATACTAAAACACAAATCTATATTAAATATTGTTAAACACTTAAAATAAATATAATAATTAAATATCCTGCAAGTTATAATAAAACATTATAAACTAATTATCCTAAAACCTTGTTCCAATGATCCAAAACTTCTATAAATAATCGAGCCCGCTAATTTAAAA
>JAOVVI020005785.1:0-16158 GCA_028571085.2 Nepenthes alata
AATCCCCCAATTTATAGTTGCACAGAAGATCAGGCAAACTCCCAGTGAAGGGGTGCTCTACCCAATAGTCGTCAATCAGAAAACAGGGAAGGCATCAATGCAGAGCCGAGTCTGAAGCTGAGAATCTTACCAAATAGAGCATTGAATCTCTGCGGCGCGTTTTGAAAAGCTGTAGCTTTGCGTGGGGTAGGAGCGACGCCCTCAAAAGCTAGCGACTAGCACGCCTCAAGAGGAAACGCATGAGCTAGAAGCCCAAGGCCTATCATCCGACATACCAGGGGCCGGCAGAAGGCCATCCTGATGCATGAGGGGCTAGTGATGGGTCAAATATGAATATGGGCCAGTAGGAATGAGGTCTAATTGGCAAGAAAGCCTAGCTAGGCGATAGTGCCTTAGAGATTTCATGTGAAGACAAACACCATGAGATGGATCATGCGCTAGACAGACCATGCCTGGGCTCATTGAACGGCTCCTGATGCACGCCCAATCACAATCCGTCTGTACTTCTCTCCAAGACGGCGGTAGACTGGCAGTACAAAAAACGCTGGCTCAGGAAATGCCAACCAATGGTAGATGAAGTTAACTTTGACAGTCCACGGCCCCCGCTGTCCTATAGCAGCTCAACGAATCTGAGCGTAAGTCAACCAGGTCCATGCCAGCCATGCCCGACAATGGTCTCTTCACCACTATAAGACGACAACAGACACCGCAAGCCACCATTAGCGGTCAGCGGCAGGTGAACCTAGGTAGTGAACCTATTGTAGGTTCTTGTATCCAAAGTCTCCTCTACGGAGCTTACAAATATCTTCTCCAGCATTGGAGAAGAGAGAGGACTAAATTATGCAAGATCACTTGAGGCATCACAAAGTTATTTTAGGCTAAACTTTGAACCTAAATGCGAGGAGAAAGAACCATCTTTTTTCTGTCCAAAAATCGTCGCTCTTATTCGGCGATCTTAGTGAGTCACTCTCCGAAGTGTACGAAAGGAGCCTAAGCCTCCTCTAATCCTAACTTGCATCCCTTGCATACAAAACATCCGCGCATCTCACGTCACGTTTACTTTTACACGCTTTCATATTTCTATTCTTTTGGAAAGATTACTGACTTGATCGTCGGAGGATAAATCGAGAAGTGAGTTCCGCCAATCCTCTGATTTCTTATTAGCTGTTTGTGGTACGCAAGGCCCAGGTTAAGAGGCGAAAACTGAACCCATTTGAGCTCAACCCGATGAGAGGAATTCAAAAGCTCTCTAAACCACACAGTAATCCAGACCCAAGGATGCATTAGAATTAAATAGCAATAAAGAAAGAAAAAGCTATATGCACATGGTTTCACTTAATTTTTATCCAAAGATTTTTTGATTTGTCTTTAATTTTTCCTGCTTCTTTCTCTCCTTTTCTCTTTTTTTTTTATCTTCTCATTCTCTCTCTTCTTTCAAAAGTTCAGCAGAAATGAGCTGAAATTGGCCACAAGGCGTATATATAGAAAACTAGTATATAAGTGTCCATTAGGTGCATACCAAGCATTGAGACATAAATCATATCGTGCATGAATATCCATCAGGCACGCATCTAGTGTTAATGTTATCATAAACATAGATATGTATCACGTGATCATACCTTAGGATCGACATTTTGTTTAAAATGTGCTCATACATTGGTCTTTTGTAGGTTTTGGGCTACTCTGCCTAGCTTATACTAGTTCAAAACTTAATTTTTGACCCGAAATATCAATTATTCTCAATTATTTATTAATTTAACTAAATTAATCGTTATCAAAATAATATTTTTTGGATTCATGCCATACACATAATAATTGAACTCGGATGTCCAAGGCAATCATGCCATATTTTGAAGACCTCTAGGTCATTAAACTTATAGTGCATCACATTTTGTGGTACGACAATTCTCATTATTATATAATATATCCCAAAAGAGAATGTAGGCAACTTCTTTAATATGTGCTTTTGGCAAGAATGCATTTTAGTAAAAAGAAGATGTTCTTTGTTATATTTGTCGATGGTTTTAATATGATAATAATTACGACGTATATGCTTAAAACTCAATAAATTTCTTCTTGATTTTTAAGAAAATAGCGTATCATTAATACAAAATTATGTTATTTCGCAACATGGTATATGCTCATAAATATGCTTCATTATTTAAAATATGTTTAATGTTTATGTTTCAGGAGTACAAGTCCTGTTTTACAGGACAACATAAGTCATTGGCATCCCCAAAGTCAGTCATCCATTTCATCCTTGTGGATGATTTCCTCAAATCTTCTTCTTTTTTACAGTTTCAGCAGTGTCGTTCCTCTGCTGCCCATTAGGCTCCTCGATCAGAACGTCTGCCTTTTGCCCACTCACTACATTCACCATCCCACCGATTTCCACATTAAAAACCAACCCCTCCATTCCAGCATGAATGTAGACCGTGGAGTTCTCATTGATCTCCCCCATCACTAGCAGCCTTGCCAGCTCGGTCACCACCTCCTCTTCTAGCCACCTCCTAATGGGTCTTGCACCGTAGACCGGGTCATAACTCTCAGCTAATGCGTAGTCCAGCATGTCATCTGTCATGACCAATGCAACTCCGTTCTTTTCAAGACGGACTGCCATCTCTTTCATTAGGAGCCTCGCAACCTTCTTCAACTCGTGGTGGGAAAGAGGGTTGAATGTGACAATCTTGTCTAATCTGTTCAAAAACTCTGGCCTGAAGTGTTTTCTCACCTGTCATGGGCACAAATATTACTTCAGATATTTGGCAACTGGACAATCACAGGCTCCCACACAAATAAACACATGCAAAGAGTATGAATTGGCCTAAAAAATGTTTGGTTTTTGCTCTCTTTCATGTAAACTCCACATCCAATCAATATTGTCAAGTGGTGGTTTGCTCGGCTATGGTATAGGGACTCTAGATAAGCAAATAATTTGAAAAGGGTAGGAGATTAGCCCCATAATGAGATTCATGAGAGAGCACTCATGCATGTATACTAGTGTTAGGCACGCTGAGAGGATCAATGCCTTATACGTGTGCACTGGCAATATTTTGTGTTGTTTTCATACGCCGAGTACTTGAATGACGTGTAAGATTGACCCTGATGAATGCATATAGGGGTACTATTGGGCAAACCTAAAAGGCACATGTGCATTAATATTGATTGCAGCAGTGCTTGGGCCCAGCATGTGCATGCAAGTAGTTTTGCTTATAACGTTCAATTGCTAAGGCTGACCATCTAGCTAGCATCGACCGGCAACACTTAATGCAATTTTAGGACAATAATCTAAGAGATTTTAACACAAGTGCCACACATAAAGAAAGAAGAGAGAAAAGAGAAAAATAGAAAAATTTACATCTAGTTGAAAACCATTTTGAATTGCATCTTTCATCAAGATCAGATGTGTTTTTTCTAGCAGTAATATAACGTATTGTTGATTTGTTGCTTATTTTTTTCATAGTATTCTACTCTTATAGGTTACACAGTGCCTTGGGGTTAGATTTAGCCAATTATTTACACAAATTATTGTGAAGTGCTTTCGGAAAAGTTATTTATAACAAAATATTTATAATGAATATTATTCAACATCATTTCTGATTTTTTCAATGATTGAGAATAGCTTTTCACGATAAATTTATTGTGCAACTTATTTGTGTTTTATTCCATGATTGAGAATAGCATTTTATTTTGTGTTCAAAAGTTAGAGAAGTTATTGGTGTTTGACGGATAACTCAGATTTTGTAATACTATACTATGCTATGTGTTTGAAACCCTAACAAAAGAGCAGGGGATCATAAGCCTATACCTTAAGCATTACCCTTTTTTGAGCAGCCTCCATACTAATTTTGCCAGTTAGTCCGGAAAGGAGATGCTCTGCTCCAAGGTTTGACGTCATAATAATCAACGTGTTACTGAAATTAACGGTTTGTCCTTGGCTGTCAGTCAATCTTCCATCATCCAGAACTTGAAGGAGGGCATTGAAGATAGCCACATGAGCTTTTTCAACTTCGTTGAATAGGATAACACTGTATGGCCATCTTCGTACCACTTCTGTGAGTTGTCCGCCTTCTTCATGCCCAACATACCTGAGATTCACAAGAAAATGAAGAGAAACTGCACAGTTAGGTCAGGCTAATGTCACCAAACAGGATACCATCTGAAATCAAAAAGTCAACAAATAGAACACCATTTGAAATCACAACCCTTTATTGAAAACGGGTAGAACCAAAAGGTGTAAGAGCAAAAGATATAAAGTGATCAATGCGATGGACAATAAAAATCCCATAAACAGTAGATGCAAATGTGGAACTAACCAACAGATGAAAGAAGTTCAAATATATTTAGGCATCTTTCACGACAGATCAACTTTAATCTACAACTTAATTTGGATTCAAAATTTTAAAAATTTGTCAATATCTATAGCAGTTTGAGAAATATATCTTGTTTTTGATCAAATCTTACTAAATCCATCTTTCAAATAGTATAAACTTGAGCGCAACTGAATTAGATAGTTCCAGATGTGTAACAGAAGGGCATATTAAGTGAAGACTTAAGCAGTATTTACCCAGGAGGCGAACCAATCAACCGAGCCACAGAATGCTGCTCCATGTACTCAGACATGTCAATCCTCACCAGACGGTTCTCATCATCAAAGAGCTCCTTAGCAAGAGCCTTCGCAAGTTCAGTTTTACCAACGCCTGTCGGACCCAAGAATAAAAAGGAGCCAGTGGGCTGCTGAGGCCTTCCAAGTCTGGTTCTTGACCTTAGGACAGCTTTTGCAATTTGATCAACTGCGTGGTCTTGGCCGACAACTCTCTTATTCAACCTCTCAGCCAATCCAATCAACCTTTCTTTCTCATTTTGCCCAAGTCTGGTGACAGGTATACCAGTCCAGTTGCTTACAACCTTTGCAATATGCTCTGGCCCAACGTTCTCCATTCGCATTAAGTTTTGATCTATGCTTTCTTCAAGTTTAGCTATGGCAGCCTCAATTTCTTGAATTGCTACATTTCTCAAGTCTATAGCTCTACCCTGGTCATACCTTCTCTCAGCCTCTTGTGAAGCAAATAAGAGCTCCTCTCGCTTCCGCTTCAGATGGCATATCTCATCTACCCATTCCTTCTCCCTGCTGTACTTCAGCCGCATAGGTTGGAGCTTGTCCTTCAAATAATCAAGCTCTTTCCGTACTTCAAGAAGCCTAGCCTTACTGGCTTTATCTTTCTCCATCCCAAGACCTTGGAGCTCGATTTTTAGATGCACTTGTTTTCTTTCTAACTTTTCAATTTCCTCAGGCTGGCTGTCAAGCTCAATTCTTACCATTGCGCATGCTTTATCAACTAAGTTAATTGCTTTATCCGGTAGATGGCGTCCAGTAATGTACCGAGCTGACAATTCGGCTGCGACAACTAGTGCTCGATCCTGAATCCAAGCATCATGATGCTCCTCATATTTTTCCTTCAATCCTTTAAGAATGTTTATGGTATCTGGAACACTAGGCTCTGCAATATATACTTGCTGGAAATGCCTCTCGAATGTTGCATTCTTCTCTACATACATTCGATACTCTTTGACAGTTGCTGTAGCAATGCACCGAAATTGAGGTATAGAAAGCATCGGCTTGAGCAAGTTGGCTGCATCCATGGACCCCTCAGTTTGGCCAGCACCAAGGACCAGATGAATTTGATCAATAAACAGTATCACTTTCCCTTTAGCATCTTCAACTTCCTTTAATACAGCTTTCAACCTTTCCTCAAACTCTCCTTTGTACGTTGCTCCTGCAGCTAAAGCTCCCATGTCCAATTCTATGAGCCTCACATCAGCAAGGTCGCTAGGAACATTGCCTCTTATAATCCTCTGGGCAAGGCCTTCGACAACAGCAGTTTTACCCACACCTGGCTCCCCAATCAAGATAGGATTATTCTTGATTTTGCTTGACAAAATCATAATAACACTCTTTGTCTCCTCATTTCGGCCTATAATAGGATCGAGTTTCCGAGCTAGCTCACCAAGGTCTCGACCATATGTCTTCAGAGCTTGAAAATTAGTGTTGCCCGATGCTTTTTCCACTTTCCTTCCATCTTTCCTCTGAAGCTTCTCAACTATAGCTCTCACCCTTGATGTGGCCACCCCAGCTTCCTTAAGTAAGTCATTTATTTCCGAATCTTCAACAAGACTCAGAATAAGTTGACCAACAACTAAATAGTAGTCTCCATAAGACTTTTGGAAAGACTGAGCATGTCGAATCACTCTAGTAAGTGATGTGCTAGCTGGGACTTTAGCAGGCGGAGGAGTCTTGATAGGGATGCTCTTCAGTGCTTTATTTAATACCCTTTCTACTACGTTTGTTGCCTTATCGCTGCATGCAGCAATTTCAATAACTCGGCAGAAAAGGCCGTTAGAGTCGGATAATAAAGCAATAGCTAGGTGCACAGGAGTGTATTGCACATGCCCATTGCTTATTGCCTGTTCATGCGCTGAAGCAAGAGCCTGATTTGTCTCAGGAGTGAATTTTTCATGATTCATTCTGGCTTTGAAAAGTCTGCAAAAAAGAAAATTAGGTGTGAAAATTTGTCTCAGGAGTGAAAAGTCGCTAAAAAAATCATTCAAAAAAGAAAAGACAGATAATTAGGTGCGACCAATGTGACAGAATAGAATACCATCTTCAATCATGACCCAGCAATGAAAAGAGAAGTGTAATGGACAATGAAGATTACAACAAACAATAGAAGAAAATAAACAACTAAATACAATAATTTTTTTTTTTAAAAAAAAACCATAAATCCTTCTATATAACAAAATGACATGCTTTCTCCTCTGATTTTGGTGGATATAGTCATATACATACTAAATTAAGCATACAATATAGAAGTAGTATCAAATTTATTATGCAATTTTTATGAAAGTTTGATTTTAATCACTGGTTTAGTTCAGATTAATTCTAGTTTGGTCTAGGATCAAATTTTGTCCGATCCTCCTATCCAATGATATAAATATCAGCCTGAATAAGTTAGATGAATGTGATTAAGCTTAAATATTAAAAATGCTCAAGTCTTCGCGACTAAGCTCACCATATTATTTTAAATGATTTCCGCCCAAATGATACCTTGGATAATCCCATCTCTAGAGGAATAACCGAAACTAAATAAAATTGATCTTTGTCATCCAAAATGTGTTCTGGCTAGCCCATTACTAGATCAAGAAAGGTTATTTCCATAGAGCCTGGCAATGTTCTGTTCTGCACAGGAAGATATTCTATTGCTTTGGGATAGTGTCATGCCTCTAATGATAAAGCTAACCTAGAAAATATGTTCTGTCAAGCCCTATTGCTAGATCAAGAAATTTCTTTTGCCAGAGAGCCTCGCAATAGTGTTCTCTGCACAAGGAGATATTTGCTGTCGCCAGTGTCTTGCCTCTCTGGAAATGGAGCTAGACTTTGGCACTCCCTACTTTTACATTGATCTCAACACCCAGTGGACAGACTGCCAACTTTTTGATAAAGTTGTTCCGTAATACCAGCACTATCTACTTGTGCATACATTTCAATACGCACCGAGCAAAGGTTAAACCACAATGTAAAATAGATATGCACACAATGTAAAAGTTAAACCACAAGTTGAACCCTACTTTTTCATTGAATTTAAGTTGAACACGAACTCAGTGACTCCATATAATCAAGAAGTGCACAACTGCACATTCTTTATCTGTTATTATGAATTTATGCCTTCTCTATAATTGTCCTGAGAACATCAACTATAGAAGCAAACGTCAAATCATTTCCTTAATGAGCCATAGTCTAAATCAATTATACCCAGTTTGTCCAAGAGTTGTTTTTTTGTTGTAAACCTTTACTGGTAGTAAATTCTCCAATTGTAAGTTCCTTTAACTAAGTTATTCTTTGCCCAGCAGAAGAGGTATTCTTTCTCGAAGACACCCTCCTAGTGGACATGAAACTATAACAACATTCAATGAGTTAGAAAACAACATTGAGAACTACAGAAATTTGTTCCACCTATGCTGCAATTGACAATTGTAGTTGGCGAGCAAAACTATGCACATGATACGTGGATGCATTTCTTTCATGATCAAAGTTTTAAACCATTAAACTCAATTTTCATATTGATAACCTTGTCAAGAATTTAAGATTTTCTTGATGTTTTATGACTGATTATGTTAGTAAGCTTTGTAATATATGTCCCCCCTCCTTCCCCCGCCCCAATAAAAAAAAAAAGAAAGAAATCAAGATCCAGTTTGATCAGTTAAGAGTTTATATTTGCACTCTGGTTTGGAAGTATGAGCTAATATCTTCCTCCTTTTTGATATCTCAAGAAATATTGATTCATTCCTTTCAAGTGGTAACATAGGAAGAACAAAAACAAATGTTTGAGAACACTATTTTCAACGCATTGTTCTCTTGATTATATTGCAGGTGCCCTCATTGGAACACAATAACGAAATCAGAGGAGAGAGTCTTGATTTGATTAAATACATTGACAGCCCCTTCGATGGGCCCTCACTATTTCCCAGTGTATGTTTAGGCAGATGTTTTTCTAGCCTCTTCTTGGAACTATACATATGGCCTCTCAAATGACGGGTGCCCCAACTATGTAGGAACCTGCCAAGAAAGAGTTTGCAGATGAGCTGTTTTCTTATACAGACTCCTTCGAAAGAGCTGTGATTTCTTCATTCAAAGAAGAGGGAGTGAATGAAGAAATCGGAGAGCTTGCTTTAGGCTGTGCTTTTATGTGATTGTTCTCATTTGCCGACTGACATCTTTAAACCTGTTCTTGAGCTGCATCAGTTGCTGCCTTTGATTACTTAGAAACTGCTCTATCCAAGTTCAGTGAAGATGGTCCTTTTTTCCATGGTCAGTTGAGCCTGGTAAGGATAAATTATTTTTAATAATTTTAACGTAATTAAATGTGTAAATAATATTTTAAAATATATAAGACTACTTTTGATTTTTAATTTGCATCTTTTATTTTCAATTTTTGTTTATCTCAAGTTGATGGGTCTCTGAACCCAAGGCCCAAAGTTACAATCGCAGGCCCAGAGGATCACATGGGTAAGCCGATCCAAGAGGCCCACAAGCCCAATTGGGCCCAAATGGTTAAGCTTGTTCCAAGCGCCCGCTGAACCAAACCAAGCAACCAAGAATGATACTGGCGGTTCGAGAGGACACTTTGGCCCGTGTGAGAACAAGGACAGCCCAAAATGACCGAGAATGCCAGCCTGGAAGACCTGCACAGCACTCGCTGCCATGAGTAACCAACGGTCCCGACATGCCGTACCTGCAGGGCATGCGCCCCTGCACGCCGTATGTGTAGGCTGTGACAGGTGTCCCTGTCACAGCCGCACCTACAGTGGTGGTGGTGGCAGGCAGCTCTGGCGTCCCAGTGCCACGTGTCACCCCTCTAACGGCATCCCATTCCTTATAAATATCCCCTTTCAGGCTACTGAAGGAGGATTCAGAAGAATTTTCATCTGAGCACGCTAGAGCAGATAACTCTCGAGAGAAAAGAGAAAGAGTGAAGGGAGAAAGAAAGAAGCTAGACTTCTAACACTGTAATTCCCTGTAAAGGAGAATCATCCCGCAAGTTCTCATTGTACTCTTTTAACAAGTTAGTGAAACTTCTCGGACCTCCTGTCCGTTCCCGTGGTTTTTTACCCCTCTTTGCTTAACGGGATTTTCCACCTAAATCTGCATGTTCTCTCATCATCCTCGCACTTCTATTATACTGCTCATGCACTACTTATTTTGTGTTGCCAGTATCCGTTCGCCCGCTCGCATTTCGCAAAACAGGCGGCCGGAACTCTCGGACGTAACATTGGCACCGTCTGTGGGAAGCGACTGAAAGTTTGCTTTTCACGTTTTTCCAAAAGAACGTGAACAACTTTAACTTCAAGCCTCGGAATGGTAAACACGAGAGCATAGGCGAGCGCACCCGCTAAAGAGGTGCCCTCACACGGTGGCGACCCCGATCCCTGTGCTGGGGCGGAGAATCACCCAGACCCCGTGGTCAGGGGCTTGGTGGCCAAGATAGACAGCATGTCCCAAGCCTTCAACACACTCTGCTCCAAAATCGAGCAGCTCAAGGGGGCTCCCGACAAGGCCTCCCAGGCCGAAGCGTCACAGGGCGGGAAAAGAGAAGGCAATCACCGCGAAAGGCCGCCCAGTTGACGCAACAACCCCAGGACCCAGGTGGCCTACAGCAGCAGAGCCCCGCGGAGGGTTGAGGACCAACCAGGTCCTCGGGTTTGAGAAGAGACCCCTGAGAGGCGTCACTCTGGGATCCAGCAGAACCGCCGCGAGCGTGGCCACCAGGAGGCGGTTCCACAAGACGCTCCCCCACGAGGAGCCCGCACGGCCCCTAAGCGTCGTATCATTCAGGAGCCCTATGAGTTGAGGCATTACCTCAACAAGAAGAAGGCGGCTATCCCACCTCGAGTGGAGAATAGACCGAAAAGAGGATGGAATCTGGTGCTCCGAGAGAGCAGTGGGGGAGGGGCTAACGCGCTCCAGTCCCCATTTTCTACGGAGATTAGGACGAGGACGCTCCCTCCAAAATTTAAAATGCCTAATCTGGAGGTATACGACGGCAGCGGTGATCCTATGGATTACCTCAATCATTTCAGGGAGCACCTGAACCTCCAAGGCCTGGACGAAACCACCACGTGCCAGTGCTTCCCTTTGACTCTAAAAGGGGATGCACGGATATGGTTCTATGGGATGCCCGCGGACTCCATCCGCGACTTTGGAGACTTTGCTACGGCATTCCTGTCTCAATTCGCCTCCAGCAGAAGAGTGGAGAAACAGCCCTGGCACCTCACCCAAATCAAACAGGGCACTAGGGAGAGCTTGAGGGGATTCTTGGCCCGGTTTGTAGCTGAGGCCAGAAAAATCCCGAGACTGACAGACGAGGTGAAGCTAAACGTCTTCCTCTCGGCTCTCGAAGGGGGTGCTTTCTTCAAGCACCTCATCCACAAGGGCCCGTAAACCTTCATCGAGGCTGAGGCTGTGGCCAGAGCTTATATCGCGGCCGAGGAAGCCAACGACGCCAAAAGGCCAGAGAGGGACGAGCACCCTCACTAGAAGGCCGTGGAGGGCAAAAGGAAAGCCGGGGACTATCAAGGTCCCCAGGCAGTGAAGAAGCACCACAAGGCCGAGCAGAGTGCTCGGAGGGAGCCGCGGTCTTTGCACCTCACGCCGCTAAACGACACCCGCACCAAAGTCCTGATGCAAACCCGGGGAGAAAAGTTCCTGAAGTGGCCCAAGCCACTGAAGAACCCGGACGGTGGGGACCAGTCAAAATATTGTGACTACCACCACTCCGGGGTCCACATCACGGAAGACTACAGGACTCTGCAGAGGGAGATCGAGGAGCTTATCAAGAGGGGACACCTCAACCGTTTTCTCCAGAGGCCCGGAAAAACTTCAGGACCCGAGGACGGCGGAGACGCTGAACCCCCCAGGAATCGAGTGGCTGCGAGGGTCGTAAACATGATATCCAGCAGGTCGGCCGAGGGGGATGGGTGCGAGCTCGAGGCAGCAAAGAGGCCGAGGACGGGGCTTGGGAGTGAAGACAATGTTATTTGTTTTAGCAATAGGGACTTGGACCATGTAACTTCTCCTCACTCCGACCCCTTGGTTGTAACAACACTCGTTTCTAACGGAGCAAATGACTACCAGATAAAACGAGTATTTGTTGATAATGGAAGCTCTCGTAATTTGCTGTACCTTGATACTTACTTCAAGCTAGGGCTTAAGAAAAATTGAATGAAAGCACCAGAAGGGCCACTCTAAGGGCTGGACAATGAGCCAGTGCCCGTCCAGGGTATCATCCAGTTGGAGGTAACCCTGGGAACATATCCGAGGATGGTGTCCAAGGTCCTCACCTTCCTCGTTGTGGACCTGCCCTCGGTCTATAATGCAATCCTCGAACGTCCTTGCTTGGCCGCATTCAACGTAGTAACCTCCATCCCACATCTCAAGATGAAGTTTCCTACCCCGTGTGGGGTAGGAGAAGTCCTCGGGGATCAGTCAACAGGACGGATGTGTTACTTGGCGCATACCACGCAAGTAACACTTCTGCAACCCATGGAAGAGCTCGACCTCAGGGATGAGGCCACGTCACAGCAGGCTCAGCCAGGAGAACCAGTAGTCCAGGTTCCCCTAGATCCCACGGATAAGGAAAAATATGTCCAAATAGGGAGTTCACTCTCAGAGACCGGCAGGGACTAACTCATTAGCTTTCTACGAGAGAACTCGGACGTGTTCGCATGGTCCCCCAGTGACATGCCTGGGATCTCTCCAGAGATCATCGTTCACAAGCTAGGCGTCGATCCTCGGCACAAACCGGTTAGACAGAAGCGTAGAAACTACTCCACTGAGAAGTTAGTGGCCGTCCGTGAGGAGGTTAAGAAACTCAAGGACGTCGGATTTTTTTGAGAAGTGCAGTACCCGGACTAGTTGGCCAATGTTGTTATGGTAAAGAAGAGTAATGGGAAGTGGAGGATGTGCGTAGACTTTACCGACCTCAACAAGGCGTGCCCCAAGGACAGCTTCCCGCTACCCAGAATAGACCAACTTGTGGACTCAACGTCCGACCACGAACTCTTGAGCTTCATGGACGCGTACTCAGGTTACAATCAGATCCGAATGAGTCTCGAGGACGAGGAGCACACGTCGTTCATGACCGACCAAGGGAGATACTGCTACAAGGAGATGCCCTTTGGCCTTAAGAACGCGGCAGCAACCTATCAGCGACTTGTGAACAAGATGTTCAAGGACTAGATAGGCAGGAACGTGGAAGTGTACGTTGACGACATGCTAGTCAAGAGCAGAACGAGCAGCGACCACGTGAAGGACTTGGCCGAAACCTTCCATGTGCTTAGATCCGATGGAATGAGGCTAAATCCAAGCAAGTGTACTTTCGGTGTCGCCTCAGGAAAATTCTTGGGATACATCGTATCGCACCGGGGAATCGAGGCAAACCCAGAGAAGATCCAAGCAATCCTAGACATGCGGTCCCCGCGGACGGTAAAGGAAGTTCAACAGCTTACCGGGTGAGTGGCTGCCCTCTCCCGTTTCCTGGCAAAGTCGGCTGAGAAACACCTGCCGTTCTTCAAAGCTCTAAGAGGGACGAAGTCCCGGGACTTCTGATGGAGTGATGACTGCTAGGATTCGTTCCGAGGACTCAAAAGTTACCTCTCGAGTCCGCCCCATCTAGCTTCTCCACAGTAGGGTGAGGAGTTATACCTATACCTCTCTGTGTCCGACACAGCATTGAGCTCGGCGCTAGTACGAGCAAGACTCTCGCGGACGCCGAGACCAGGTATCCCGTCACGGAGAAGGTAGCCTTAGCATTGGTATACTCCGCAAGGAAGCTCAGGCCGTATTTTTAGGCGCACAAGATAGTAGTCCTGACCGACTAGCCATTAAGGGCCATCTTGCAGAAACCCGAGATCTCCGGCCGGTTGATCAAGTGGGCCATTGAATTGGGGGAATTCGATATAGAGTTCCGTCCGAGACTAGCCCTGAAAGGATAGGCGCTCGCAGACTTCCTCGTCGAGACAACGACACCGCCGAATTACGACAAGGATCAAGTTACAACGGACGAGTTCAACAGGACTTCTACCTGGACCCTACATGTGGACGGCTCCTCCATGAAGGATGGCTGCGGAGCAGGAGTTGTCTTACGTCCTGTTTTTAATACTCTGATCGGATCGAAAATCGTTCGAATTTCCTTCCCTTCCTCTTTTTCCTCTCATTTCCCTTTGTTGCTTGGTGCGTCATGCCCCATTCTCCCCTCATTTCCCATTTAAAAATAGCAAAATAGTAAGGCGGTAGGTGAATTAGTGGACTAGCACTCGAGCGCCCTTCGAGCACGCTTCGAGTGCACCCACATTAGAATTGACACCCTCCAACTCGCTCGAGCTTACGGCGAGCTTAGTAGCTACTGAATTGACATCCACTACTGGGCTCGACCCTGCGGCAAGCCTAATAGCTATTGGAATTGGCGCTCTCTGTTGGGCTTGAGCCTGCGGCAAGCCCGACCATCATTTTCCTCAACTATGATCAAATCTCTATTTTTTCTTAATCTAATCCTCCTAAATTTAATTATATTAACTTAATTACTAGAATTACCATATTTTTTAAACCGGTACCTTACACCTACCCATAAGTTCATCAAGTGACTAACTCATAGGCCCCCATTGCTCCATGATCAATGTTGGCTGATCACCACCCAAAACAAGGTGTAAGGGAAAAGTTGGATGAGAGTTTTATCATTCATTTTATTATCATTGATCCTAATTTGGGACCAAGATGGTGCCTTGGTCTAGTTTCCATAAGCCTACTAAATTGATGAATCCCCACTAAGATTGAGGTACTCGCCCACACACGCTTATCTAATGATTTGAGGAAGGCTCTCATCCGAACCTTCTAATAGGTATAGTTACTCCCATCAAAGAAAGGACAAACGAAGAGTGATCCACTCGTATGCATCTAGATCCGGGGTCACGGATCGGGGTAAGTCTCTGATACCAATTGAAAAAGTACTTTAAGGTGCTTACGTGAACAATCAAGTTTTGACCCCGTAAAAATTATAGCGGAAGCAAAAAATAAATATCCGATATACGTAAAGGATATTTAGTACTAGATGCAAACGGGACTAATAAGCATGCACAATATATATAACTATGAGCAATAATGAAAAAGACAAGATTTTTGGTGATGAAGTGAAAACTCGATACCCACGGTATCGAGAAAAATACTCCGGGCTTCAACGGCCAGGGAAGCAATATACTATGAAAATTAACTTACAGACCGGGTGGTAACGATGCGCTAACCTAGCCGACTTACTCCCGTCACGTGATCCCTACCAAGGAACTCCTTGGATTTGCCCGCGGCAACGGAACCGGACACCTTCCGGTCTTCACGTCAATCTTCCCTCTCGTGCCACTTGAATTGCCAACCACGATTGGATCTCCTTCTTCACGAACCAACGTCTCCAACGAAGGTAGAATGATGAAAGTTTGAATGGATGATGGAAAAGAAAAATGGTGAGAAAACTCTTTAGATCATGAAGCTCAAAGTTATGTCGTTTGGTTTTCTCAAGAGAAGCTAAATCAATGAAGCATGTAAGCTCTCTTCTCAAGATTAATGGCTTCATAAAATGTCAACAAAGGCTGTGGCGTGCTTCTTAGGGTTTCAAGAAAGTAAGATATGAATTTATAGTGGAGCCAAAAATGCGTTCAAAAAATCTCCCCGTTGGACCGGCGCTCGAGCAGGGCTCGAGCGCGCGGCAGGCGGCCAGAGGGTGAGCATCGAGCGGGCGACCTACTGGATTTTTGGCTCGAGCGGTTATCAAGCTCCTGGCGAGCGAGCACCCTACTGGTTTTTCGGGTCGAGCGGCTAGCGAGCGACAGGCGAGCGGTTACCCTACTAGTTTTTCGGCTCGAGCGGCTACCGAGCGGAACGGACATATCGGACTTTAACCCGACAACCCACAACCCGATATTGATATAATAATACATATAGTCACGAAATATACCAATTAGATAAATGTCTCTAACAATATATATACAGACACTAATATTGGTTGAGTTTTCAACTCACGATTTTTATTATTTCTAACATTTTCTATATTAGAAGGTTACGGATATGTCGCAAAAAGTTTGGACGAGGACACTAGTAAAAATTTTATTTATATTTTGTGACTAATAGATTTGTAGATGGGTTGTATCTGTATTTGTTATATTTTTGGAACTGAGAGAATCATGGATAGATTGATATTAGTATATCGTATTGTGATGAAGATAGGATTCGAATTATTCATATGTTTAGATATTTTGTTTATATTGGATTGATATTGTGAAATTGTGACAGTTGGATTGTCAATTTTCTTACGGATACTTTAGGCATGTTGTGACCATTTTCATCATCCAAATGGATAGTATGGAGCGATCAAATGATGGTTGCTATTATTCCTTTTTATTAAAACTTTTACTTTATCATTTGCGAGGTCCAACTTGAATTTAGTATTATATTTAGATGTCTTTTTATTTTGGAGATTTATTATGTGAATTTTAATTATTATCAATTACTATTATTAGTTGATTTTGGTCTGAGGTTTAGATATTTTTTGTACTAGGTTG
>JAOVVI020005787.1:0-10290 GCA_028571085.2 Nepenthes alata
GAGGAAGGAAAAGAAGAAAAAGAAGAAGGAATCGTGAGGAAGAAAAGAGGAGGGAACCGGGAGAGAATGAGGAAAAGTAAGAAGGAAAGTAGAAGAGGAGTGGAAGGTAGAACCGAAGACAGTAAGAGTTTAGTTTAATATTTGGCAAGTGTACTTGAATCATTTCTTCATTTGATGTTGTGTATTGTTAATTCCTTTAAGTATTATTGTCCTAATACTTAAATTGTCGAATGATCTTGATCATTTCATCATTTTAGCATGTAATCTACTCGGCTAAGATAAGGAACAAAAATCAGCTAAATCAGCTATTGAAGAACAGCTGAACCGGTGACCAACTGGTCACCCAATCGGCCCAAATTTTGTGTCCAAAAAACATAATCTCTTATCTATGTTATGACCAATTGGCTCATGAAAATGGGTTTAACCAGTTAATGAACTGGGTCTCACATTAGCAGTAAAATCAACCTCAATAGTTATGTTGATATTCAAAATTTCAACCTATGAACCAGGCCCCAAATTAGCTGAACCAATAGTCATAGTGGCTTAAGCACATTGACACGTTATTAAAGTGTCACCCTATAAAAATTGGCCCTAAACTAGTCATGAACCATTCACCAAAATAGCAACAGGAACCGGCTGCATCAGGAAGTACTGATGCAGAATTCTTCGGTTACATATTTGACTTGAACCGGTCAAAAAATTAACTTGGATCGGCCATGGACTAGACAATTTCTTAAAAATGAGTCTCTTAGTTATAAGAAAAATCCTTGAACCAATCAAAAATCGGTATCGAATTAAACATAAAATTAATAATAATAGAACTGGTCCTAGAGCTTCCATGCTGATATTGAACCAAACAAGTTGGAGAGAACAGACTGAACCGGACCCAATTCGACTGAACCGGACCCAATCCGACTGAACCGGCCACCGGCCCAGCTAATATATATTATGCTGAGGCTAATCTATCTACCAGTAAATCAGCCACCCCAAATTTTTTGAGATGAGTACTGAACCGGCCTCCTAAACTGGATCAAATCGGCCTCAACATCGTTGAAGCTAAATCTAGTAGCCCAAGAAAATAGACTAAACCAGCTCTAAACTGATTGAACCAGTCGCCAACTTGGCCAAGTTATCAAGTACTAAAGTCGATTTATCATCCTACGAATCGGCTCCCAAAAATACCTTGAAGAGAATACTGAACCGGACCCCTAAGTAGTGATAGAATAGGATGACAACATCCATGTTGGTGCTGGAATTTTGGATACTGAACCGGCCAACTTTTTATTTCCAAATTAGTTGAACCGGGACCCAAATTAACCAAGATGTTATGAGAAAATATTATGGTATCAACCCGGAAAGATATGGCTCGAACCGACCCCCGAATCGGGCCTCAAACTAAGTAAGAAGAACTGGCCAAATGCTAAAATTTTTAGCAAATGAAGAGGCCTTGAATCGTCGAATTGGTTCATCTAAACTAGTTCACAAGTAATGGAAATTAATAATAAAATTCGATACGGACCAATCCCTTGAACCGGCCATTAATTGGCCATGAACCGATAACTGAATTCTTAAATAATTGTGCTAAGAAATCAACCTGAATTGGCCTTGAACCGACAATTAAATCAGTTGAATATACGACATATTAAATCTGTCATTTTAACACATGGAAAGTTTTGAAGTTAAGCTATTAAATCAACTAATATATTGATTTTTGTTACACTATACGATTTCTTAATAATTATTGAATATTATGATTGTATGTTTAAATATTAATGAAAGTTTGAGGAAAACTCTACAAAAGTTTAAAAGTTCAGTTATTTTCTTCCAAAGTGAAGAAAGCCAAGAAGAAGTATTAAAAATAAGTGTGGAGCTTCTATATGATGTTTTAAAAAGAAATAAGAAATTGGATCAATGACCTTTCCAAATGGTAATATTTTTTGGTATACCTTAAGATATTATAGTAGAAAATCAAATTAGGTTTTTAGCCACATCTACCAGGATGATAGGTAGTACTACTCTGACCACAGGGTGTAATAAGGAGCTTAGACTTTAGATTGTGTGGACTATTACTGTGACGGATCGGATTATTTTTTTTAAATACCCTCCGTCAATAATCATATAAAATTAATAGCCATAATTAATAATATAAATATTTACAAAAAATTGGGTAGAGTTCTATTTATAAAACAAACGTTTGCCCAAATATAAACACTTGTACAACAATCCACTAATACAACTCTACAAATACCACTACACAAAATCACAGGATCTCACAACTACCACAACATCACATGTGACACCGGTATCATAACTCAGGTACGACGTCAGTTCAAAAAGGATGCAAATTAGGAAAACCCAAATATGACCACAAAAGAAAACCTACAGAAGCATGACAACCATAATATAAAACGAAAACAAACTATACATCCATCCACAAAGATATTCATAGCATATGTATATGTATATATATATATATATATATATATTCAAGGTTCTCAAAATAAAATACAAAATCCCTATTTCATACATAATAATCAAGCTAAGTCCCAAGCTCTGTACTCGATATTGGCTGTCTATTACACTCCTATGGCTTACTCAGTCTCGTCGGGTATTAGTACATTCTCATCTGAAAAAGAAAGAAACAACAAAAGTGAGCTTATAGCTCAGTAAGTGTATCATACAATAATAACGAACGATAATTAAACAATGGAAATGATAATGGGATGGGGGAAACATATAGATTCAATTAAAAAGGAAACATGAGAGGAAAGAGACGCTTCGGGACGCATGATGGCATTAGACATTTTTAGGCACCTTTAGTCTGTTCATTGATTATTATGGATTAGGGCCAATAGATCGTATTAGCTAACGTTATGAGAGAACGAGGAAAGGATCATGATACTCCACATGATCTAAGGCCGTGAGGGCATATTCTTAGACCCAGCTGAGGGGTCATCTACATATCATGCCTGTAGAAGGACCGATAACGATATGCCCCATTTTTTCGGGATACTAGGATAGTCCTTGTTCTTCTACAGTAGTATCTTAGGGCATGCCACGGATATCACCCGCTCCCATAAGCAGACAGGATATTCGGTCAAAGTAATCCTTAGGTTTTCACCATGATGGAAGTGGCAAACTAGAGAATATTACTCAATGAACATGAGTCCATGGTCATAATTTCAAGATTACTTATTCCTTGAGGGAGGATTCACCACATTTCATTCACATTATCTCAATTCGGGAGATCAATTTGATTATATCACACATTGTGGATTTCCTTCCAATTACTTGTACGATTCTTATCTTTCTTTGGACTTAAGCCTTTTGATGGTTTAATTTATGTTCATGATTATCAAAATTCATGGGAGATATTGAAATTCCTTACCTTCGATGGACAAATGTCACTTTGGGGCCCTCTGGAACACATGTATTTGCAAATGGTGCACAAACGCATATTTTTGGGTCTTACAAATAGAATTAGACAATAAGATATGAATTTTATAACAATTAAATGGGGTGGAAGTATGAAACTTTTTTATTATTTTTTGTGTGAAAAATAATAGTGGCCGTTTAGAGCATTCAGACGTCGCGAACGGGTAGAAACTTGTTAGATCAGACGTCTGGCCAATATATATGCATAAATGGAATGTGGTGCTTCATATTTTAGGATTAATTTAACATAATACATAGGAAAAAAGTGAAATCCTGACTTGAGCGTGGGTTAGGGTTTGGCGATACCAAACGGGACGATTCAGAGCGCTATTCGGACAATAAACTATAGATTTCTTGGGCAATAAGCATGGGTTACATGTTTTTCATGATTTGGGTTGGTATCAAGACGATAATACCTAAAGAAAAATGAATAAAAATCGGAAGAGAGTAAAAAGTGAGTATAAGAACACTTGTCTCGACACGTGCTACAACCTTTATAACTAGTTCTCGGATGGATTAGGATTCCAAAGCTTCGATCTCCTCCTTTCTCTCTCTTGCTCGTTGCTCTCTCTCTATCTCCAGAAGCATCTGGAAAATGGCAAAAATCAAACCCGGGCGCATTTAAATACCCCGACTGGCGCTCAAGCACCATTCAAACGGCAATCAAGCGCACCACCTTGATATCACCATGCCTCGGGCGCTCATCGAGCGCCCTTCGAGCGAGGCGTTCTGGTTTTTTGCCCCGACAGCACTCAAATGGTCATCCAGCACGGGGGTTCTATTGAATCCACCCGGGTGGCACCTCAAGGGCCCTTCGGGTGGGCCATGCCACCCAGCTGGCGCTTGGTTTGCGCCTCGGACGCCAGTGAGGCACTGAGCTTATTTGTTTCCCACACAAACTTTTTCCGCATGTTTAACCCAATTTTGATTGTTATTATTTTAATTACCTGCCGATTATGGTATTTAGAAACCAAAACCTTACAATCACAATTCACCCGCCTCGTAGTGTGGTATGAGGTTAGGTCTTAGATTGTGGAGACTCATACAATCCTTTCTTTGATTTGTCTATTTTATTAGTTGATAAGGTTTATTGGCCTTGATCTCTAAATAAAAATAAGAAAAGAAAAGTTTTTCACATGTTTTGAAAGAAAGGTTAGGCAAGGAACAAGATAATAAATCAGAAAGAAAATTATATAAGACTTCTGATCATGTTTTAAATTATTATGTTCCATGATAATGCCTATTCTTATTATTATTGTATTTTAAGTAATATGAGTGCATGGTCATTGTTATATTGTACATTATTAAATATTTTGCTCACTGACTGTTTTCCTAACTCTTCAGATGGAAGGCACAAGTTGGTTCCGGATGAGTAGGAGTAAAGGCAATGGTATTTTAGCTTATATATTTATGTATTTTGATGATGATGTAGTAGATGTATGAAATCTTGTTATTGATCTTGTAATAAAATGAATATGAATTTGGTATTACTTTTTGGTTATGGTTCCGCTATTTTTAATTATCGTTATTATTTATACCTCTATAAAATTTTATGACAACGATTTTCGTTCCTAATAATATTTTAAAAAAATCTAACACCATATTCAAGTTATATGGGGTTGAAACTATTTGATATGCTATCATATGGATTATGTGTATAATAATGATATATTTATAAACTTATATATAGTCTGCCATCTTTTTAAGTGTAAATGATAACGTGGAATGTCACACAGGGGATGCCTGCTTGGCCTAGACCTTCACTACCTTTATTGGCCCAGAACGCACTCGTTGGAGAGGGGTTTTCCATGGGGTCTTTTGGGCTTTGCTATTTCCTCCGCCTTTCCAACGGACGGGCCGGCTTCTAGGTCAACTCATATCATAACCTAACCCATCATTAGTTTTTTTTCTAATAGTTTTATTTTTAATTATTAAAAAATAATTACTTTCATATATTTTTTTATTTATTATTACTCTAAATTAGATCTAATTAAAATCGAATTTGAATTGGATACAATGAGACTTGCCTTCTTTAGAAATACGAAATATTAGGACAGACGACCGTTGTTACTCTGAGACAGATACGTGGACCAATTGATATTTAGGCCGCGTGCGTCTTGGGCTTCAATCGGTCTACTGGCCGCCTGTATAGTCAACAAAAGTGTTGACCGATCCAGGCTTTAATGGGTCGTCCTACTCTTGGGCCTTTGTCGGCCCACTAGCTCTTCATTTGATCAATAACAGTATTGACCGTCTGGGTACAAATGGACCGTTGAGGATTTGAACCGTTTTCTCCTTTGTAGGCCAACCCGTTACTACATCTCCATCACTAACCCTCCATATTGGTAGTCTAAGACTCCAACCTCCAGCATGTTCATGATGGGAAGCTTTTGGTTGGGCAACTTGGTTGAGACAGCTTGATGAGGAGAATAGTAGTGATTCTTGGTCTGCTGGTCACGTCGTTTGCGACTGTTGACCGTTACACCAGGATCCGAAGTACATAATTGGAGGAAAAGTTAACTGAATTCGTTGACTGCTCTAGTAAGAATCCTGAGAACTTGGCAAGAAGAATTGTTGACCAAAATTGTTGACACTTCTAGCCAGAATTCGGAGAACTGCATAGGAGAAGAGTCGTTGATCGGATTCGTTGATCGTTTTGGTAAGAATCTGGAGAACTTGACAGGAAAGAAACATTGATCGGATTCGTTACCGCTTTGGTAAGAATCTGGAGAATTTGACAGGAAAGCAGTGCTGACTAGATTTGTTTACCGTTCTGGTAAGAATTTGGAGAACTTGACAGGAAAGCAATGTTGACCAGATTCATTGACCGTTTTGGTAATAATCCGAAGAACTTGAGAGGAAAGTAGTATTGATCGGATTCGTTGACCGTTTTGACAAGAATCTGGAGAACTTGGGAAAATTGAATCGACGCCCCCATTATGCCATCAAATTGTGAGTCGAAAAGTTTGCCATGTGTCAACATATAGTAAATTTATAATCCCGATAATTAATTATGTAGGAGATCTTATTCGACTGTGACCTTTCTGAAAGAGACATGTGTCTATCATAATGGGCGTATCTTTTCGAAGCGGTGCTTTACTCTAATGGTTGCGTGCCTTTATAAAGTCAGTTCGTCCATTCAAATTTTCCATGCTTTCCTTCTGAAAATTTCTAAGTCATTACTGCTCTTTTCACTCTTACTTTCATGGCTCCTTCTATGATGGAGATTGTTTCTGTGATATCTCCTGGTGAGTTGAGAGAGTCATACGTAGAGTTTAACATTCCACGGAAGATTATTTTCGTGATGCCCAGTGAGTTGGATAGGGCCTGCTTTCCTTATGAAGGCCGCATCACTGTGTATGAGGCTCATCTGAGGAGTGTGCTTCTCATCCTTGTTCCTGAGGGGCTGCTCAATATCTTCACGGCCTTTCAGATTTCTATCGTATGGCTCCATACCAAGGCCATGCGGTACCTTTACTCATTGTGCATCTTTCTCTATCATCACATACATATGCTAACGGTGGAGGCCGTAAGGCTGATGTTTCGATTCACCCAGAGTGGGGATTGGATCTCTCTATCTCCCAGAGAGCTACATACCAACGACGCGATCTATGACTCGCTGATGAATTGGAAGGACCGCTTCTTTTTCGTTCATGTTACTGATATGTGGCCCTTGTTCTAGAATTGAGGTACGGTTCTCAGTGTCCTCACCAGGACACCGTTGAAGGAAGAGGTGAAGGCGGTGGATGCAATTCTGCAGTTGGTGAGGAATCATCTCTCCGAATTCAATAGAGATCAATTGGTCTCGAGGAAAGTGGCCATGAGAGCCCTCTGACGTCCTCCTTCTCCGGTCCAGAAGAGTAGAGCTCCACTGCCAGGGGCCTCACAGCGCAAGAGGAGGGCTAGCGCTATTTTCATCGATGTGGCCTATGATGGAACGGATTATTTTTCTCTAATAATATCCATCAATAAACAAACAAAACTAATACCCGAAATTTTAAAACATTGAATTCTATATAAATTTTGGCAGAGTTTTCTTTGTAATTGGACTGAAAACTATTTATACAACTTGCTTAATTAAAGCCTGTATAAGTATATAAATCCTCAGACTTTAACATTTAACACAATACATATATAAGATCGACAAATGTTATATCATCCATGACTCAAACACAATATTCACAACTACCACATTGGATTTAAATAGAGATGTCATCTAGGCCTAAACAAATCCATAATCAAGTAATAGCGGAAGCAAAATTAGATACATCAACCACCTACGGAAGCATCACAAAATCTACAATAATACATAACATATCTTGCCACATTCTATTATACAATATAAATATAATTTAATTATTTCATTCCTATTATATTAAACATATACAAAACTATAAGTTATTAGAGTCCAACCGATCTCTTTAGTATATCTCCCGTTTTACTCTAACTAATTGGGTATCAGTTTGTAACTCTCATTTGGAAGGAAAAAATACGATAATGATCTAATAGCTCTGCAAATACATCAAATCAAGACAATAAATAATAATAACAAAATTTAGCAAAAAAGATACACGTAAACAGGAAAGGAAAGCATATGCAGAACTTAGTTGGATAAGCTTGAGTGTAATTTACTTCTTTCTTTCATTAATATTTTCTTTAAGATGTAACATAAATATAATTATTCATCTTTACGAACCCAAGCTAGTAGACCTTATTAGCCAAATGGAATGAATAATCAATAATATATTATATTTTACACACCATCAGAGGCCAAAAATAGTACAGTAGTATCCCTCTTGACGGGTTAATTTACAGTAATACCTCTTGAAGCCAGGTTAGACTCAATACAATATCCTCCAGTGTTAACGCCCCGAGAAAGGGCGGGCCACGTGTCACCCCATGAACGGAGTTATCTCCGATTACCACCGTAACATCCTAAGACATGTTCCTAATATCACCCGCTATAACAAGCAGTCAGGATAATTCCCTTGAGCTTCCTCTATCACACTAGTGACATGCCTAGGGGCGTTACCCATCAGAAACATGAATGCGGATCATAGTTTTACAATTACTGATTCTTTTATGGGAAGTTCTATCAGATTCTTTTTACAAATATCTCTATCTGGAGATCAGATTTATCAAATTCCCAATGTGGAATTCCCCTCAAGTTATTCATGTACTTATTGTCTTGCTTACGGATTTCAATCTTTTTATAAGTTAACTTATATACGAATATCGAAAGCATAGAGAAGATTAGGAGTTCTTGCCGTTACGAATGAATTGATTTTGAGAACTTTTGGACACAGATTTTTTCATCAGAATTGAACATACCGAAACTTTCAGATTATATAATTAAAATTGTACAAATATACATATAACTTGATCAGCAATTAAATATAAAAAAATTATGCAAAATATTGTTCGAAATTATCGGGTGAACAGTACACATGAACTCTGCACCGATACACATTGCTTTATTCTTGGAATTTTAGACATCCAACGGGTAATTTATCGAACTCAAGGACTGGAAAACCATAATCTCAAGTCAATTTATATATTAAACTCCAAATCAAAACTTAAACGGTGTCCAGGCGCGGGTTAGGGGCTTCACAAAAAAAATTCATAAATAGCCACAAATTCGGATATCCAATTGAGAAATTAACTTTCATAAGTCATGAATAATCATATTCTAGTCCCAAATTAAGTAAAAGACCCAAAAAACTATGGGTTACATGCTCGGGCGTGAAGGTTAGGGTTTTCATTGTCCAAAACCTTAGCTAGCTAAACTACAAATTTGGGCACAAATTAACATATATGCATGCTTAGATATTGATAATCGTAAAATATAAATTTAATCGGATATCAGAATGAAGATACTAGAAAAAAATAAGATAAAAGTGTAAGAAAACGAAAGAGGAGGGTATGGATGCACTTGTATTGGCCCGATCTATCGCCTTTCTAATTGGCTTTTGGACGAAATTGGACTCGCAGGCCTCCATCTCCCCTTCTCTCTCTACCTCTTCCCTCTCCCTCTCTCTATTTTTCTTATGGAAATGAAAACTGCCTGAGAAAACGCACGCGCGGCACTTTTATTCAAGAAGCCGATGCTCGAGGGTGCGGCAAGCGTGGTTGGTTCTGGAAATGGTGCTCAAGCGCACGACAAGTGTGCCTTGGGTGCCCATATGTTGGAATCGGCACTCGAGTGCACTACAAGTGTGCCAGCTTCGTATTTTAGCCGTTGGGTCCCGTTTCGATCATTATAATCCAATTTTTTACATTTTACAGCCCTAATTTTGATTATATAACCTTAATAAACCATAATTATCATGGTTTAAAACTCGGAATCTAATTTATGAGTTAATATTTCATGATTTAGAATTTTGATTTTTGATTTTGCCAATTTCAGATCTTTAAATTTTTCAATCCGATTCGTCCTGTACCTTTGGACCATAATTCACATATTTTAGCTTAATTATCTTTCAATTACCATATTTTAAAAATCTAAAACCTCACCATCCATATTAAACATATCTTGGAAGCTGATACCTTAGAGGGCCCAACTTCCTGTTTCTGCTTTCGAACTCAATTTTTCATATTCTGAACTTAATCCTTAATCATTATTAATTTAATTATACCCTAATTATCGTATTCCAGAACTCTGGTCATCACATGGCCAACACACCTTCCTCTTGCGATGCTCCCAGCAGTCCAAGGCAAAAAAGGGTTGCGACGATAGTGCCTTTTCTCTCATCCTTCATAGAGTTAGATTATAGGATTTCCAGTCGACTCGTTAGAACCGGAGAGTGGTCCAAGGTTGAGGTTTCCTTGGAGGACCCTAGGGCCATTGTTCGAGTC
>JAOVVI020005788.1:0-16154 GCA_028571085.2 Nepenthes alata
TAAAAATGTATATAAAACTATTATTTAAAAATTTAAGATTTAATATTTTAATAAAAATATTATTTAAAAATATATTAAAATAAGATGTATCTATAAATCTCAAAATAAAATATTTTTTAAAAATTTATTATATAACTAATGCGTTTTAAGATGCGAATTTCATACGGATTTAGATTTTCACCTCAAATTTTCTTGTTTGGTTTACTTAAATCACATGAATCGGATCAAGATCTTTAAAAACTTAGAACCTGCACACCACAAATAAAAATAGAAAAGTCGGATCACCTATGAAAATTATTCTCGGATAAACTCTCCAACGCTCAAGTTAAAAAAATCTTTCTCCATATCAAAGAAAGTTACACTAGAAAAATATATATTTAATTATTTTTGTTTTATATATATTTTTTTCTTTTGTTCTTGTGTCTGAGATAGAGTGAATTCGCCCGAAAGCCTCCTTTTATAATATTGGGACCATTTTAATAACATTCGTCCGTTTTTATCCGTTCTTGTAATAATCTTGGATAAGGAAAAGCAATTTCAGACCTACCATCTTAGATAAAAGTTACCAATTACAATTGGTTATCATTCATGGAAGTGGGAACGTGAACCAAATTTAACCGTGGCTCATGGACTTTGGCATGGGTCTAGCCCATTTTATATCATGTATAGGGTTACTTCTTCACCGAGCCTCCTTTTCATTAGACTCATCCATTTGGATCAACCCAATTTTAATCGTGCCCATCAATATCAATTTCAATACAACAAAAAATTAAAATATTTATATTAAAATACCTTTTTTTGGGGTATAAATTAAAGAATTACACATGCCTTTCCCAATAGATAATTGCACGTTCAGAATGTTACCGTCGGATGAAATAATTGTATCTTTTTCTCACCGACCTTTCCCAATAGATAATAATTATTCTATTATTATCTTATCCGATCATAGTAAATAAATATACCCTAAGCCATCAGTTACATCGTTGTAACAAAATTAGCCACTAGAGTTGAACATTAAAATGTGGTTAAGAAAATAAATACTGATGTTGGTGTCTGACTCTTGCTCAATCTTTGCTCAAGCGGGACATTGACAGAATATCAGGCTCAATGGAAGAAGATCAAATTAATCAAGAGAAAGACCCGCAGCATCCACTCTATTTGCGGGTAGTCAAAGAATTTCTCATGCAAGATTGGTGGTACAGAAGTGTTTGAGGTGTGCACTGTCGAGCAGCTCGAGCAGATTACCGCAATCAGCCTAGGGCGCTAGGTGCTTTCGACCGGTGCTCGAGCGACAAATTTGACAGGGTGCTAGGTGCTTTAAACTGAAACAAACGGGGCGATAAGCCTACCTCTGCTCCAGATCTCTCAACTCCATTGCCAACCTGCAAATAAAACATCTAAGACAAGTAATTAAGATTTTCAAGAAGATGAGCCATGAATTCAGAAATCTAATTCAGAAAATGCATTTTAAGATCTCTGAAATCGATTGAATCGTGTTTCCTGACAGAAAAAGAACGAAGCAATATCTCATTGTTTTTCCTATATAACTACTCAGTTATGGGGTGACAAACTTACCAAATTAAACTTTCTATAGATCCAATCGCTTCCAAGAACACACAGAAATTTCATTTTTATATCATAAAATGACATAGAGACGAAGACAACACAAAATGTGGGATTTTACTCCAGGAGACTGCAGCATCAATTCTATGAAATAAATAACCTCCCTGCCATATAACTTGATACTTCTATTTCAAATATGCTTAAATTAGGTTCATATTCCATCTACAACTTCCAATTCCTCTAATTGAAGATCATGGAAGTATGATTTCAACGCAAAATTGGATCTTTGAAGACAACCGGTTGCCCGGTAAACTTCTTAAAAAGCTAGAGGCGAAAACAGTTTGAGCTGATTCCATGAAGGATAAAGAAACACTTAACAAAAGTCAAGAGAGAGGATACCTTGATGAGGATGATGTCCAATAGCTCAGTCCCTGCTTTTAGAGTCAGAGAGTTCAGCATGATAGCTGGACACGGGCAACAAATTAACGAATTGTGATTGCAATTTGAACAAATATTATGAGATCTGTTAAGGAAAATTTAAGGAAACTTCACCTGAAAAACCACCAGAGCGGTCTGCCGGGGTGGCCCATGGCGTTGTCGAGGTTACTAACACAAAAGCCAAGACTTTGGAGACATAACAAACTCTTTCTGACAACACTGGGAGCAGAAAAAGAGTCTCATCTCCTCAGTTGCCCCACAAGGCCGTTTTGCTGGATTGAACAGGGATGCATTTTTGTTTCAACATTCTAAACACGCCTGTAAATCATTTTACAAAAACTCGTTCTAACAAGGAAGTGCCACAAAATTTCACTGACAGAGAGAGAATTGACATCTTCCTGCAGGCAAAGGTTAGGCGAATTTCAAGAGGGCATGCCAAATTTGCAACTGAAATATATAGGGACGGAAAAATAAAGGATCTAACCAAAAAAAATAAAAATGTTTAGCCTTCAAAACAGCAAAATCAAAATTCAATTATAATATGTACATACTTGATAGATCATATTATTTCAAACCCTAAAAACGTAACCGATTTATAAAACTCTTCAATGGTGAGATTTGAGAAGGTTATAATATATAGCCTGTCTAAATTTGTATCCCTAGTATCCAAAACTCTTGTAAGACAATTAAAGGAGATGGAAAGAGGTCTGAACAAAGGGTCAATTTTAGTCTTAAACAATACTATTATTTCCTTTTTCTCTGGCTCCTGATTATATGCTGGAAATTGCCCATATAACTCTGGCAAATCTTCGAAAAATGAAAACCGAAAAGGCTGCTGAATAACGAAAATGAGGCAGAAGTCTACAAATCAGAGAATTAAACAACTAAAAACAATTGGCAAAAGAAAAAAACAAAGAAAGAGACCGAAAAAGAGGCAGGAAGGGGAAGTATCTAAACGATTCACAAAATTTTCTCACCTATTACTGATAATTAATCTATTCCAAAATCTGAAAAAAAATAAAATCAAACAAGACCCAACAAAAATCATCATGTAACCTGTCAATTTTCCACCGAATCTTATGATTTGAACTTGCCAAATGAAAAAAAAAAAAAAAACATCTTCACATATTCAGCAACGAAGAATGCATGGGAGGGGGGAGTAAGGAGTGAGAGAAAGAGAAACAGTACCTTAGTGGTATCCAGCTAAGGAGGAACCAAAATTGAAACGAAAATGAATTGAGAACAAAAAGACGAGTAGCAAAATGAAAGGAGACAGCATAGCACGGGGATTCGTCGAATAATATAGACAGAAATATGCAAGTACAGATAGAAAGCACAAGGCTGAGAAATAAAGTAATGCCTCAACTTTAAGGAGGCTGAGAAATATGCAAGTATGGATGAAGGATGGGAAGGAGAAAGGAGAGCTGCTATCATCATTGGAATTGGCTAAATATCCCTTTATTCCACGCATGCCTCAACTTTAAGGGTTGCGTCAATGGCATCATAAAGTAATCATATGTAACAGGCTTTTAGGACGGGAGAATTGTTTTTAGGACAAATAATCGACATTCATGTGACACTTGCAAAAGTCATAACGCATTATTCATCCATTTATTTTTATATGAATATACTAATATAGACTGAGGGATAAAACATTATATTATTTGAAAGTGTCCTAAAAATATCCCATAACATCATCTTTGGGGAGAAACTAATAAATTATGAAAGTTTTTTTTTGTTACAATACTTCATCTCCGCCAACCAAGATGAATCAGTGAACAGAGTAATATTCACTAAAAATAAACGGGTGTCATATTGGCAATGTCAAAATTACAAATTCTAATATGGTTCTTAGTTGACATGTTGGGCTGGATTCAAATTGAGATACAATATACGAAACCTAATAATAAATTTCAAATTTTACCAAGTGAGCAAGTTGGGATGCTGTGCCCGCTTCTTCAGAGGTGAGGGGTAGGGATAGATATCATAATTCTCCAGTTGATGAAATAAAATATAGGTAGATATACTGCAACGTCAATTCTATATCCTATACAAATACTGGATCAGTCATTCTTAAAAGAATATATCGACATCAGGTCAACTCAATACCGATATCTCTTAATACTACGGCAAAATAGCTATACGTCACCGGTAATATTTCAGCTGATATTTTCCTAGTTCATTTTGTTTTACTTTGCAAAAAAAATGTATCAAGCGTATCACTTGATAAATCTAAGGTTGCAATCAATACCAATATCCTCATTCATGATCCCTTAGTATGAAGCCATCAAGAAGTTGATTAGGTCATTCTAGAAAACAGATCACTAAACATCAAGGCGGACACATATCCACAAACAGATCACTTCTTTCCTCCCAAAGCCCTCAGATAATCACAAACCAGGCAGACTGCCAGTTCCAAATTAAGTGTTGCTCAATCATATCAATGCACAATTCACTTCTTGGCCTCACATATTTCTCAATATCAAAAAAGTAATGTCATATGTCCCTATATCAGAGACCTGTTGCAATATATCGGTCAGTAGAATAAAACCAAAATTTTGTTTTGCTTCCTTATTGCGGTCATTCTGCTCCCAGGTCTCCTCAGAAATTTCATTGTTTCTTCAAATCCAATGAAATGAAGGTTTCCTCAGAAATTTTGTTCTTTCTTCGAATCCGACAAAATCAAAACATAACCAAAACCTAATCGAAGAACTCAAAATAGATTTTATCTTCTTAAAGTTTAGATTATGTTGTAGATCTGAAATATCATCTTCAAAGCATATTCTGTTAATAAAATGGTTAATAAAACTCACCCACATTCTGTTCTGGAAAGATGATTGCCTTCTTATGACACTTGGTGCTTCAAGTTCAGTTCTGGAAAGAACATTATTTATGGCCCCATGATGACTGCCTTTTACAATGATCTAGATGAAGCAGAAAAGGCTCTCCAAGGTTCACAACACGGGGAAGAAGCAGAAGGAATGACCATGCTTTCTTGCTAAAGAACTCAGAGGTAGTTGAAGGACACATTATGTGATTGTTCGGCAGGTTTTGGATTGGGGCAAAGGGCATTGAAGAAATGTGACCCATTAGCCTAACGAAGAATGTTGTTGACAAATTGTTGCCAAATGCCAAGGTGATAGGAAACTTGATCAGTAGGAAACGAAAATACTTTCTAGGGGAAGACAAATAGTTGATGTGGAGCTCATAGCTCATGAGTGTGTGATTTACTTCAAAAGAGGCCATCTAGTGCTTTTAGCATGCTTGATCTAGAGAAGATCTATCACAATGTTAATTAGGGTTTTTTTTTTTTTCATTTTTTACTAAGGATGGATATTCAGAACGAGGAGGTGGGCATGAGACGCATCTCTTCAGTGAGTTCACAATCTCGTTGAGAAGAGAAGTGGAAGGTACAAGCTAAGTAGCATTGACATTTCTCCTGAGTTAACTTATCGGTGATGGCCGACAAATTCCAACACGTATAAGAATATTTTATTACTATTTTCAGATTTTGACATAGTTTGATACATTTTGGACATATAGAGCAATTGTAATTTTAAGAAAAAAGGATTCCTAATATAAACAAAAGAACATTGGAAGCATTTTGTAATATAGAAACAATAAAAGCCTAAGCCCCTGTTCTCTTTCTTTTTCATTGTGTTATGTTTTAGTTTCATTTGCAGAAAGAGAGGAGAAAGGCGATGAATCAGCGCAAAGAACAAAACGGCTAATTGAAGAGGAAATTACTCAACTAAGACAGAGGGAAGCTAAGAGAAGTATCTCACAGCAACAGCACATTGTTTTAGACAAGCAAGGCACACTACAATCTCATATTTGCAACTGATTTGGTATGCCTTCATTATTTACCAATGTTCATAACTAAATCTTTGTTTCTTGGTTCATATTTTATTTTTCTTTGTCTTCATGGAAGACCACAAATCCTATCACTGAAGCATTATTTAATCTCTTCTCCTCTTCTTTGTTTTTTTTTTCTTTTGTCTTTATTTTTTGGTATCTTTAATTATTTTCAATCATAATTTGCACCTTCCATGTGTGTTGAAATTGAATAGAGGAAATGACCCAAAACCATGAAACCAACATAAAAGCCAATAGACATTCCCATGCACATTTGTTTAGATAAAGAAAAACAAAACATATAATTTTATTGCTAATGTAGTATAATGCAGTGTTGTATAACAATTATATTCTAATATACATAATAAACTATTAATATGTTCTTGCTTTCTAGAAAAAATAATATGCGGGAGTGTAAGTGTGGTGTTCCGCCTCGTGTTGTGTCCCATGTCAATGTGCCTGCTCCTAGGATACAGGTACTAAGTACAGATAAAAAAAATTTAAAAAATGAAACATGAATGGACGACATGGGATAGTTATTACAAAGACATTACAACAACAATCTTGGTTATGTGTTCATTGCAAGTGCTTGGCACGAGAATGGAGCACAAATTCCAAGCACAAAAACTGAATTTTCTAGTTTGAGTACCAGATTCAATTAGTTTTCACAGATTTCCATAGGATTGTCACGCCTCAATGTTGAATTTAAAAGTTTTCACAAGTAGATTAACTCATCAATTACTATAGTCGGCGCTCCTTAATTCCTGTTCCCTCATATCAATCACCATAACATCACTCTCGAGGCAGTGTTCACATCCCTCAAATCTTGCTTAATAAAAAACAGGCTAAAAGGCAGTGTTCACCAAACAAAAAGAAAGACAGACTACACATACCTTTCATCCAGGCTTTGTAAAAACTGATATTAAAGCACATAAGATCAAGATAATCGAATCTATAAATGTTCATCAGGAAAGCCAAATATGGAAATTTGAAATCTCAACCAATATAATCGAGCCATAGCATATACAAAGCCGAAAAAAAGTCAACTTAATTCAGGGGTGTGAATCAACATTTTGGGAAGTGCTCAATTCGATATGCTAAAAGTGATGCGAAAACTACACTTTCATGGCAGCAGTTTTTTAAACATATGTCTAGCACACAATCATCCATAAAACTATTTGACCAATAGCACATCCAACAAGCACTAAATCTGAAGATTTGTGAACCCTCCAATCCAATTATTAATTTACCGAATTTTATTGGTTGTAATTACCTACAGCCATTCCACGCAATCTGAGAATTCGTCGATAAAGCGGCATCCGGTCACCATGCGAACACCAAGATCAACCTTGATTTGCGACCCCTCATCGCAGAACGCAAATTATACCTCCCCCGGCCAACATGCCCCTTCCGTTTCTCTTTGCCCTCTTCCTCGAGCCCGGTTACGTGCCCAAATTTTCGACCCGTAACCGAGAGTCGGAGAATGCCGCCCCATCGGCAGCGGATGATGTAGAAACTTCGATCGAATACAATTTGCGGCACCCTTTCTCTAGCGTCGGTGAGGTGACGCTTGCTGATGCAAAATTAAATGGGTTTGGTCTGAGATGACTGTCATCCCCCTGCAAACAAGCGAAAAAGAGAAGCGAGGAAACGACGACAATTAATACGTGGGCAGCGAAGTTGGCGAGATAGAGAGAGAGAGTGAGAGGGATATATGAAGGCGGAAGGATGGTTTTGCAGAGGGGAAGCGCTGAAATAGGGAGAGAATGGCAGTGTTCGGGTGAGCAATGGGCTAAAATGGTTGAGTGGCCGTCACTTATTGCGTAGACCATTCCACATAAATCTAAAGATATAAATGTAGTATTAAAAATAATATTTTAAAATAAATTCTTTGAATAAATAAACTAATAACTATTAAAATTATATTTAATGCCCATAAAGTAATAATCTTAAATATAAATCTAATGGTAAATATATCTTACTTTCAAAAAAATTCAATAAAAATTTTAAAAAATATATATATATTATTAAATTTATATTTAACTATCTCAAAATGAGTATAAAGTCACTCTGTCTCGTGGTAAATGACAACCCCCTAATATGAGAACTGAAACCATATGTCGACACAAGTTGATAGTTGTAAAGGGCAGCTCCTAACTCCTAGAAGGGCTATATAATTTAATATATCAATTTCAAATAAATTTGTATTTCGATGAGCATTGGGAGCTGCATCCCATATCTAAGTTGTAATCTCTTCACCTCATTTTAAGATTATCAAATATAAATTTAATAGTTACATGTTTTTGACTTTTTTTTTTAAAAAAAGACTATTTTTGTTACGTCCCGAGTCCTCGGTTATCGTACTGATTAGAGAGCTTTTGGATTTCTAACCGTTCTGAAGCGTTCACGGAAGGGTCCGATTTTCGTCTTTGTTAACCTAAGACCTGCATAACATAATTAACGAACAAGATGTTAGAGGTTCGGCGGAATTTCTCCCACAAAAGTCACTTTGACGCTCAAATCAGCAAATTTTCGCAATGAACGAAAATGGGGCGCACGCTAAAAAGTGCGCGGAAGTGTACTGCAAATGCGTGGGTGGTGCATATATGTTTATGTGGCAGAGTAACGAGTGGGTGGTGGGAGGCCTAGCTCCCTAAGTAAACCGCTGCGGTTGGCTGATTTTCTGTCGCCTGAGTAGGCTCAGGAGTTTGGATCCGGAGGATGGCTTGTAAGCTTAAGGCTCGCGGCCCTGAGTTAATTGTCCCGTATCCGATCGATCCCTGTCTTAGTTGAAGAAGAGGGATTTTATAGGTCTCTTGATGAGGGACTTTTGGCGCGAGAACTCTTGTTGCTAGGGTTCATTGGCCACTAATTGCTGATGATGATTGTCGGCGTGTCGGCGTGTCGGCTGTCATTTTACGGTGGCAGGCAGACTACCAGGTGTTACCGACCACGCTTGGTCTCCTCCTTGAGCTGGGATTGGCGGGCCGTCAGTGGGCAGGGCCCTGAATAGTGGCTGGCAGCATTGACTGTTTCTCCATTGACAAGTTTCTCCTACTCTTTTGTGGTTTCCCAGCAGCTGCATTAATGAGCTGCAGGAGGCGCTTGTTAGCTGCTAATTGTGGGCTGCCACGTAAGCATCCCATGTCATTGGGCTTTAATGGCCCATTAGGTGCCTGTTCCATGGGTCGGGCTCCGGATCTTCTTGGGTTTTAGTATTGGACCCAACACTAGCCCCCCATGCCTGGGCTAACCGGTGGTCGCAGCCTGGCATGCCCCGATTCGCGGTGCGCTGGTTTCCCTTGAGATGCTCCAACACTTGTCGTCTTCTGGGCTCGCGCCTTCCCCATGCATTTGCGCGGGCCTTTCTGACGCTGCAGTTATTCGGTGCCTGGATTGGGAGGATTCGCATACCTCGGGTTGCGTCTGATTTGAGGGCTTTTCCTATTCCATGAAAGACATCTGCTGGGAAGCGTGCCTCGCTGAGCACAAGAAGGGTGCCTGTTTCGCCCATAAATAGAAGTGCTTCTTAGTGACTGTAGTGCGTTCCTTGGCTATCTTTGAGGGAACAATACAAAGATTTTGACTTGCTCCACCTTTGGTGGGGATCCGCGAGGGAGTTGGATGGACTGGCTGGCGATCCGAAATTCCTAGAGAAGACTGTCTTCACAACCGCACTGCGGTCGATTACTTATGCTAATGAGGACGGCTCAGCCACTTCGCCGTTGTCACGTGCCTCCCCTCCATGGTGCGACTCGTCCAAATCGTTGTGGGATCGCGGCGGAACTTTCATGGGGGTGTTTTTTGCCGGTGAAGAGTGTGGCTCGCGGTCTCCACTTCACTTGGTTCGTGCGTGGACCGTGGAGGAGGCACAGAGGGGAGCCCCGGTGAGAAAACTTTAGGATTTTCCCTTTTTTGGTCCCTCCCGGAGACTCCTGAGCTGGGTGTTGACTCTACCTTGATGGATAACACTGGGATCGTCTCCACCGTGGGCAGGCCAACACGCGACTGCCCCTGCTAGATTGTTGGGTAACCAGCGGTGAGGCCGTGGTAATCTCATGTGGATCACGTTCCCCAAGCTTGCTCAGGCATCTGGGACAATTGTCGTGGGGCTTGGGCCCCGTGCCGTATCTTCTTCCTCTTTATTGTACCTTTGTTGTTGTAAATCTTATATTTTGTAAGAAAAACCTTGATTAATAAAAGAAGTAGTCCCTTTGTTTTTATTCTTCCATCTTGTAGCGTGTATTTTCTCTTATCGATTGTTTTCTCCCGACGTGTCGCACCCTGTTCCGCGCGCTCGAGTATCTTCGGACACTTACGGTTAGGTTTGCCGGTTCCGCCCCTTGACCCTATATACTGACCGTCGTTGGGACGATGCGGCTCAAGGGCGGCCTCTGACGTCTGGGAAGGGGCACTGTGTCATGATGATTTTCCTTGGAAACACGCGAGGCTTGAGGGATTCTCCACGTGGAGCGTGCTCGTTGGCCTTCTTCTGGCACTCTTTGCTTTCACAATGCAGCCGTTTCTGGGGAGAACTCCTCCTATTTAAATGCACAAACCCCTTCTCAGATAACGCGCTCTACTTTTTTTGCGGTGTGAAGTTTTGTATTACTTATGATCCTTCCTTCTTTTGCCTGCTCTTGCTGCAATCTGGATGGAGGAGTCGACTTCGTCGTCTAGATCGGGATATTCTTCCAGAAAGCCTGAAACTGGGACACATGCTTCTAGGATCCCGAGTGTCGCCGCATCGGAGGGGAGTCACTCAGAGGCTCGTGTCATGGGGCCTGTGCGATTACCGAGTGTGCCTCCAGGCTTTGAAAGGGCGGAGAGGTCTGCCGCCTCATGGGAGTGTGGCCCAGGGAAGGCAAATTTCTCACTCCGACAAGTTGCCAGGGCAGTCAAAGACGTTAAAGCCCGGGTGAAAGCTGCAGTAGCAAAGATAGAGCAGTTGAGGGCCCGCGCCGCACTCTTTGAGGAAGCATGAGCGGAATCAGAGGTGAGGTCGTCCAAGCTTGTTAGTGATAACATGGGGGCTTGAGCCCGCATTTTGGCTCTTCAAGAAGAGCGTGAGCAGCTACGGCGACAGTTTGGGATGGAGGTCGCGCAGATGGGGACTGAGCTGAGGTCAAGGTTCCTGCCGGAGAAAGTCAGCCCTGCATTGAAAAGGAACTTCCAGGATGACATCTGTCTCAGTCAGAGACCAGTCTCCCTGGAGGACCCGAACTTCCATGTCAACGTCCTGGATTCTCAAAACTCTAGTGCCCGGACACGCGCGGACCTAGTGGAGTATCCGGCATCAAGTTCCTCTACAACACATCAGAAACGTTAAATGTATCCCACTATCATAAGCTCCTGTAACAAGTTATTAGTGAATAACATAATGAAATTCAACACTTAACTGTGTTGTTTTATTTTCCATGGTTTGTTGTGGCTGAATGGTTTGTTTTCATTCCCATGCGTTTCTTTCAAAAGTTTCGATGTCGTCCTTTCTGGCAATCAAAATCTCTGCATTAAATGCGGGCGTGATAGCAAGGATCTTTGCCAGGCGGCTGAAGGGACATCGATCTATAATCTGACAAACGATCATGATTATTAACAGCTCTGGGAACCGTGACGCTTCCACGGGGCAGGCACGCGGCCTAGCCACTCTGTGGAGGAGTCGTTTGGGTTTCCTGCGCATTCGCACTTCATTGCCTATTTAAACCAGTCTTCTGCAAAATTTCCTTCATTTGTTTCCTAGCGCAAAAAATTTTCCAATCTTGTCCCCCACTGTGAGAGAGAGATGGCAAAGAAGAGAGAGTCTCCTTCCTCCTCGCGAACTTCTAGGGTGAGTCGGCATCGGGTCGACAACACAGGGTTTGTCTTGACGACCAGCGCCATCACCGCTCTAACGGTAGATTATGGGATCCCCAGCGGTTGGGGTTATTGTGCTCCTTGCTCCGTGGATAGAGCCAATGCTCCGCCAGATGGCTTTGTCACAATTTACGAGCACCATCTGAGATGGGGGCTACGTTATCCCATGCCATGCACTCTGTATGCGCTAGTGGAGGCGTTGGGCATTCCTGTGGCGAGGCTTCACCCTAACGCCCTCTGTTATCAGGTCTCGCTATGTATCATCACTTGCCTGCATGGTGGCTCTTTCAACGCCAAGGCGGCTACGTTGATCTTTTGCTTCTCGGAGTCAGAAGACTGGATCTCCATGTCATCGAAGACCGACTTTCACTTTCGAGGGACCAATACTGACTCGGTAAAAAATTTAAAGAGCTACTTTTTCTTCTTACAGGACCCCCCTGACTCTGAGCTTCTGCGTGAATGGGGCCCAATTTCGGAGTTCTTCCAAGAGAAAGTGTCAACGGATGATGCCAAGGAAGTGGCGGAGTTAGTCGCCGCCACTGAATCCCAAATGGCAAAGTTCTCCATCTAGGGCTAATTTTTGACATCCATTACGTTAGAGGCCACTAAGTGGGGGCCTTCATCTAGCTGGCGCGTCATCCGTCCTACAAAAAAGGATCCTGGGGAAGTTGACATTCCCCAACCGTCCGGAGGGGATGAAGAGGAGAGTTGTTCGCTACTGGATACGTCTTCGAATGAGGAGGAGATTGAGGCTCCCTTGAAGAGATTGAGGGAGGCCGGAGGTACCTCCACGCGGAGGTCGCAGAGGTTGGATTTTATTTCTACTGTGCGGGTTTGAGCTCTGGTCCTAGAGGCAACGTCAAGTGCCGGGACTTTCACCGTGGGATCTGGTCCTTCTGCACGAGAGCCAACGTCGCTTCCCTTTAAGAGGACAGCGAGCGAGTGTAAGAGGAAGTTAGGCGCTTGAAGGAGGAGAATGGGCAACGTGCATCGGAGGCCGCATGTCTGCAACTGGAGGTAGAACGGCCGAAATAGGCGCTCACCATTCTCGAAGATGACAATTCACGCTTGTCCTGGATTCTATGGGGTCGGCTCACTCTGTCGGAGGTGGATCTCATGATGGAGACTCAGTTTGGGGACGGTATTTGCCTGTGTTGTAGGATTGCTTCTCTTACGATTCCTGACATCCTGGAAGGAGTCTTCCACCCTGGCAACGCGGTGGTCCGGGACAGGTCTCGCCTAAGGAATTTTCTTTAGGAGGGTGGTCCGTCTAACCCTCCACGGAAGTCTTGTTTGTATACATTGCTTTTCTTTCCTCTTCTCACTTTTACTCCCCCTTTTTCTTCTTCATTTTTTTTTTGCTCCCTGTACCAGTGAATGAAAGGCAGCTCCTTTCTCTTTTGTATATATTGTCTCCCAATGTGATCCGTGTGGTCGCATTTCAAGTTCAACGGCTAAGCTTGCAAAGCTATTCTCGCCAAGGCTCCAATATGGTGCCTTCTTGCGCTGTACTTGTCCTTCTTTAAAGGATATCATTGCATCTTACACCTTTAATGGCAAGCTCAATCCAGTAAAATGGACATCGTCACAAGCTCAATCCAGTAAAATGGACATCGTCACAAGTCCCGTGGAGCCACACAGAGGGCCAGCCGGGTTTTCTAGCCGCGGTAGCTGAACTCCAGGTCTAGGCCTTTCATTGTGCGGTATCCACGTTAGGTGCGTGGCCCCCACTCAAGGCGTCATCGCGACCGTGTACAAGGTCCTAGCCCTCGACATCGTAGACTGAGGGTGCTCTCTTCTTCACGAGAAGATCGCCACACGCCTGCAATTCTTGCATCCTAAGGTTTTCGTGGCCACAAGTAGGGAAACTTCAAATGCCCCCAAGTCTAATGTCTTGACCCCTTGGGTCGTTTGGCGCGAGGCCAAGGTAGCGGGTCACTGGGACCGTTTCGATGTGGAGTCGAAGTCCGAATGTGTTCGCTTTTGGACCGTTCGATGCATGGTCGAGGCTCGAACGAGACCGTTGATGGGCCACTTGGCACGGGGCAGAGGTTTCTAGACCGCTTTCAGCCACTCAACGGAAGGTTGATGTTTTGAGGTGGCCGCTCATGGGCCTACTAGAATAGTACTAAGGCCTTATTTTACGGACGAATGATTGTCCTCCCAACTTATGGGCAGTCTAGGTCGTATTATTTTTAGAATGCTATGCATGCTAACACTTCACACGAATGGAGATGCATGCTAATAGGAATAATTAATTTTATAAAGCAAAAATTTCATGCATATACAATCACTCTTCAGGATGCGTGTGTGCGCCTTACTTGCGTTGGCGCTGCGTCACTGATAGTATTTTCTTAGGTTGGTGGCGTTCCAAGTCTGAGGGACTAGTTTTCCATTCTCGGCGCGTAGCTTATACGCTCCGCTTTGGAGGATTGCGGAAACGAGGAACTGGCCCTCCGACCCAGGGGATAGTTCATTCCTGCTCGCAAGATTTCCTGCCGCCTGTACGCTCCGAACGACTAGATCTCCAACCTCAAGTGGGCGAGCTTTCACCCGCTTGTGGTAATACTGCGCGATATGCTGTTAATAGGCCACGGTCTACAGGCAAGTTACGTCTCGAACTTCTAGAAGTAGGTCAAGGCTTTCGCGGAGTCTGTGAGAGTTGGTGGTTGGATCGAAATAATCGACCCGCAGGCAGGGTAATCCTACTGCAACGGGGACTACGGCCTCAGCCCCGCAGTAGAGTTGAAGGGTGTTTCTCTCGTTGGTTCTCACAGGGTTGTCTGATATGACCAATGTACGGAAGGTAGCTCTTCGACCCACGAGCTCGCTGTGTCCTCGAGCTTGGTCTTTAGCCCGTGCAGCAGCGTGCGGTTGATTACTTCAACCTGTCCATTGGCCTAGGGTACGCCATGGATGGAGCAGCCTGATGCGCAGATCTGAGTAGTACCTTGTGAACCGTTTACTGGTAAATTGGGTTCCATTGTTAGTTACTATGACCTCGAGAATCCCAAAGCGACAGACGATATTTTGATGGAGGAATTCCGTTGCATTCTGCTTGGTGATTCAAGCCAAAGGGACTGCTTCAATCCACTTGGTGAAGTAATCAATGCCGACGATTAGGAACTTCCTTTCCCCGAAGGCCAAAGGTAGCGGTCCGAGGATGTTGAGCCCCCATTGCGCAAATGGCCATGGGGATTGAAAGTTGCGCAACTCTGTGTGCGGTAAGTACATCATGGAACCGTGGACTTGGTAGGTCTCACATTTCCTGACAAATTCCGTGGCTTCTCGCTTCAAGGTTGGCCAATAGAGACCTTGTCACTTGATTTTGAATGCAATGTTCTTTCCCCCAATGTGCGAGCCGCATATGCTGAGGTGTACTTCACTCAGAGCGTACTCGCTTCCTCGGGGGTAAGGCATTTCAGGAAGGGAGTAGAATATCCCCGCCTGTACAGCCTCTCGTCGAGGAACGTATACCAGCGTACTGTCTTCTTGATCCGTTTGACCTCGTCAGCGTTGTCGAGTAGAGTTCCATTGGTCAGGTACTTTCTGTACGAAGTCATCCAGTTGTCCCCCACATCGACCTACAACACTTCTTGGTCTGAGGAGTCGATACTGGGTGCGGCCAGAGTCTCCTTCAGTTCCCTGGCGTACTGCTCTGGGGATCCCATAGCTGCGTCCCTGGCCAGCCAGTCAGCTTTTCAGTTGTCAAACCTAGGGACATGTTTGATCAAGAAGCAGTTGAACCCCTAGATCAGGGTCTTCACCTTCTCCAGGTATTTCATGTGCTAAGAATTTGATGCTTTAAAAATTCCTTGGATCTGGCTGACCACGAGCTCAGAGTCATTGTGTACGACCAATAATTTTACGGAAGATTCCTAGGCCAAACGAAGTCCTGCTAGAAGGGCCTCGTACTCTGCCACATTGTTAGTAGTTGGGAAGGTTTGTGCGACAGAGTACGTAATCTTTGCGCCATCTGGAGTGTTTAGTACGACTCCAGCTTCGCTACCTCCTTGAGTGGACAATCCGCCCATGCTCAGGGTCCACACCGGGACGTCGAGGTCTCACATTCTCCTCGGGCTGCTAGGGTCATCTTGAACTGCGGTCACCGCCTCGATAATAAAGTCTACTAGGGCCTGACCCTTGAGGGCCGGCCGAGGTTGAAACTCCATGTCGAACTCTTCCGGCTCTACAGCTCACTTGACTAGCCGTCCGAAAGTCTCTGGTTTCTACAGGATTGATTTTAGAGGTTGATCTATTAGCACGATTATTCGGTGTGCTTGGAAGTAGGGCCGGAACTTCCGTGCCGAATATATGAGCGTCAACACGATTCTTTCGGCATGCGGATAGCGGGCCTCGACATCTGTCAGTACCCAGCTTACGTAGTATACTCGCCGCTATACTCCCTCATGCTCTCTCACCAGCACGAAACTAAGGGTTGTTCC
>JAOVVI020005789.1:0-16153 GCA_028571085.2 Nepenthes alata
AAGTTAGATGAGGTCATACCAGAGATACTTGGCGGACAGAGCACTGTCAGACAACGCGGATAAAGCCAAGCGGATCAAGAAGGTGGACGGCTAGTACACCATAGTCGATAGATGGCTGTATCACCGTTGCTACTCGATTACATACCTCTGGTGCTTAACTCTTGAGGTGGCAGACCACGCATTGAGTGAAGTCCACCATGAGATCTACAGATCGCATATTGGCGGCAAAACTTTAGCGTTCAAAATTATGCGTCAGGGATACTACTGGCTGATAATAAAGAAGTACACCCTTGACTTCGTGAAGAAGTGTAAAAATTGTCAGCTCTACGTTAACCTTCACCATCAACCACCCAATGAGTTGAGATCTCTTCAAGCTCCTTGGTAATTCACGTAATGGGGGTTCGATATTCTCGGCCCATTTTCCATCGCGACGGAGCAAAAAAAATTCATCATCGCGGGCATCGACTACTTTACCAAGTGGATGGAAGCTACCCTACTGGCCAAGATCATCGAATACAACGCTTTAGAATTCGTCCGCCAGAGCATAACCAGCAGACTTGGCGTTCTCAATGTCATAGTGACTGACAACAGAACACAATTATCCGAAAAATACTTTACCAAGTATTGCACTAGTCTAGGCATCATATTGGACTACACTTTGATGGCGTAAATCACAAGCATATGGACAGGTGGATGTCACAAATCGCACACTGCTCCACGGTCTGAAGATTAAGCTGGAGGACGAGGGGGCCCCTCGGTCGACGAGCTACCCCTTGTCCTATGGTTTTACCGGATGACTCCAAATGAACCGACTCGCAAGACTCCCTTTAGTCTTTGCTACGGGATTGAAGCAATGATTCTGGTTGAGATTGAGCTTTTAAGTGTTAGGGTTGAGTCCTTCGACCCACAATGTAACTTTCAAAAAATCTGAAAACACCTAGACTTATTAGAGAAATCCTGCAATACCGTCAGACTACTGACAACAGTCTACGAATAACGAGTCACACACTATTACATTAAGAAGGTAAAAGCACGACACTTCGAAGTTGGGGACTTAGTCTTGCGAAGTATCGACACTACGAGTAAAACCATCAACCAGAATAAACTTTCCCCGAATTGGAAATGATCTTACCTAGTCTTGGCTATTCTGCGAAATGGAACATACAAACTCCAGACCCAGAATGGCAAGTTGGTTCTACAAACGTGAAACACGATCCACCTCAAGCGCTACTTCAAGTAAAGGCAAAAGTTAGTCGTCCATCTATTTGCTTGTAAATGTACACAATGTTTAATAAAAGAATTTTTTTCTATTACAATGTGTTCTTTTTATGTTCCACATGCATGTATGTCTTTTTGCAGGGTTATACGACTGAAATTGCTCCTAAATTGGGCGGGTTTTCACCCGCTCGTAACTAAACTCTGATCATCTAGGCGACTTATTAGCGGTCAAAACTATACTCTCGTTATTCAGGCGGCCTATTAATGGTTGAACTAAATCCTGATCATCCATACAACCTATTAGCGGTCGAACTAAACCCTAATCATCCATGCAGCCTATTAACGGTCGAATTAAACCTTGATCATCCAAGTGGCCCGTTCGCGGTCAAAATCTTAGAGGGCTTAAACAGCACACGTGACAACTTCTTACACCAGGAGATACCATGTCAATCAAAGACGGTCGATAGGAGCAAAAGCACTCTATCCAAAAGTCGGCTGGCTAAGCTCACACTTAGGCAGTGTCGCCAAGCCTCTACTCACATAACAGGCTTAGCCTGATTTCAGTATTCATCTTGATGTCTTCTCCTGAATTTAAATCCGTCAGAGAGCACCACTAACATCTCAAGGAATGCAAACGACCAACTTGCATGCAACGTACCATATGAGCCGGACAACGCAACATCAATAATTAAGAAATGGCTACTTAGGCAAAGACGTAGAATATCAGTAAAATGACCATTTTATTAATTATGTGCATTCATGATTACAACAACTTCAAAGATAAAGGATACAAAATCTATGATGGAACAGAGTTCCTATGAGGAGGCAGGGATGGCACGTGATACTCTAGGGCTGTCCCACGAGGTTCTCGTGACGTTAGACAGAACGGTTTGCTAGGTTAAGAAATTCAACTAGAAAGTTAGGGTCAACCAGCTGTGCAATGCATCGACTGAGGTTGACACCTTTCCACACCCATACTCACAGCATCTCGGAGACCTTCTGGGAACATATACGAGTAGCCAACTCATTCTCCAGTGATGTGATCTACCCAAGAGTTGATCAATGTGCCTCGTCGCTCGATCAGCTTCCTCTCTCAGTCTAGCGTTCCCCTCATTCAGCCCAACATTTTTCTCCTCTAGGCTCGATATCACAGTCTAAAGGGCAGTTGTGTTGTCCAGGTGCTCCACCTTAAGCAGCTCCATCTCCTTTTCGAGCTAGGTAATTTCTCTATCATGGTCAAAGATCACAAGGTCCCTTTGGCGCAACCCCTTGCTAACTACAATTATTTTCTTCTCCTACAAATACCAAAAACGTTAAGTAATAGCAACGGAGAGACAAAGGAGAAGAAAAGTTATGAGATTTACCTGCCAGAGTCTGCACTCCGGCCTTACTAGCCTGCTGCGAGACCTTAGCCCTGGCAGCGAAGGACTGGAAACAGAGATCTCCTAAACAAGCCCAGCAGTGGCCTCTGCCACATACTCCTCTAGCAACTCCATTGTAAAGCCCACCACCTCAGCACGCACTCCAGCTGTAGGCTCCTCTGTTAGCTCAGCACTGATTCCAACCACCTCTTGGAGCTCTCCGGCGGTGGCACCTCATGCGTCTTTTGAGGCCCGCCAGCAGCAGGCTCCTCAGATAATTTCGCGACCTATGCGGCAAGAGGCTCTGTAGGTATCTCCAGCAGCTCTTCGGCAGTTGGCTCCTCAAGCAATCCAGCAACCCGCTCAGCTAAAGGCTCCACGGGCAACTCCGATAGCACTACCAAGTGCTTCGGTTGTGGTAGAGCAAGAACGGCGCTACTCACAGTGGAGCGGAGCTTGGTCCTATACGCTTCCAAAGCAGCCTCAACTCCGCATACGCTGGAGCTATCTCCGGCCTTGGCAACCGGTCAGCCATAACATATTCTGACTTCGAGGAGGAAGAAGAAGGCATCATCGTCGCCGCCTTCTTTTGCCTTGGACTACTGGGAACTTCTTTGGTGGAAGGTGCGCCAGCAGACTCGATCGAAAGGGTCCCAGCCTTCCTCTTACTAGGAGGCACTTTCATCTTCTGCACCGAAAAAGGTGGTCCCCATCGTGCCTTCTTGGCCCCCGCTCGAGAAGCCAAATGGTATCTCTGGAACTCTAGAAGGTGGCTCTCCACCAGCTCCACCGAAGCAACCTCCTCGTCGGTGGGTGTCCAAGTATAAATATCGGGCACCCTGCCCCAATCTCTGGTAAAATGCCAGATTGTATCAACATGAATATAAAGGAACCAGTTCTTCTAGTTTTTCAGGGAATCATATATAGCACTACTAATTCACAGCCTTCGTAGGGATAGAGACACCCACTCTTCGCCCTAGATGAACTGGAACATTACTTTGACTGCTTCCACCGTTAACAGCTTTAAATGTTGGTGGAGAAAGATGCAAAGGGGACACAAGTAATGCACAGCATTGTCGTGGAACCGTGCTATGGGGATCTGAAGAGCAGTTAATATCCCATCAGCTCGTCGAAAATTGGGAGGCATAACCCACTCCTTAAGTGGGCCTCATATATGGTGACGCAGCCCTTAGGAGGGCAGCATGCCCTGTCTCCCTCGCCGAGCATTCTGAAGACGATCGACTTAGAAATATTGTACTTAACATACAACTCCCTCACCTCACTGGCTTTTATCACCGAGGTAATCTCGGTGACGGAAGGCACCATGAAAACGGAAGCAATAAGGTTATAGAACACTTAGAAATTTTGAGGAAGAAAAGTATGAGAAGTTTGAAAGGTAACAAACGGACTACTTAAAGGAATGTGAATGCCAGAAGAGAAGAACCGTCTTATAAACATGCGCCCATCATTGTTGACATGTGTCATTTTCTGAACGGGTACAATCGAATTAAATCCTCTGACGCATTAATTATGAGGATCACAAATTCACTGCATGTAGACACGTGGCCAGCTTTTTGACTGACAATCCAGCGACATGATGGCGTGTCATTTAACTCCCACCAGTTCTTCGAATTTTGGCCCCAGCAGTTAATAAATCTAGCCAACGCTTTCTTCAGCCAATTTTTTAGATTTTGGACTAGATGGTCAACGAATTTGATCAACGCTTTTGTCAACCAGTTCTCTAGATTTTAGTTTAGACGGTCAACGAATTCGGTCAATTCTTTCTTCAGTCATCCCTCCGGACTTTGGCCTAGGCGGTCAACAATCCTCTAAGCTGGTCCTCTAGATCAAGACTTTATGGTCAGCAACTGCATGTAGCGTGATGAACAGACCAAGAGTTTCCACCGGTTTCCTCATTAGGTCACCTTAGGCAGGTAACCCAGCCACTCGCTACCCATCATAAACATGCTAGAGGTCGGAGTCCCAAACCACTAGTATATGGGGCTAATGATGGATACGTCGGTAATGGGATGGCCCAAGAAGGAGAAACGGCCCAGATCCACAATGACACATTTGTGCTTTAACGGTCAACACTCAACGTTGACTGGATGAAAGGCTAAGTGAGTCAGGAGAAGCCCAAGAATAGGACGGACGACTTACTCTTGAGATGGTCAACGCTTCCATTGATGAGAAATAGGACCAGTCATCCGTCTGAGAGCCAGGCCTCAAGTGGGCCAAACCCAGTTTGGCCCACATAATGGTCCTCAACTAGCAACGGTCTCTTCCCCTGATTTTACGCTCCTCATTGAAGGCAATCTCAATTATAACAGTTATCAGCAAATTCAATGCACATCCCAAAAGAAATGCGCCAGAATTCTTTCTTTGTTTGCTGAAAATCCTAACGGTTATAGAACACAAAAGAAAAATAATCAATCTAGCTACCATTACTACCATAAAAGCTCCACGCCAAAAAAAACAGTGATCCCAACAGAGTGCAGGAATCAAGCATTTCGGCACAATGAAGGCATCACAGCCCAATGGCTATAAAATGCCATAGAGTCCTCACTCTAAGGCACGCTCTCATTTGCCCACAAAAAGCTCAGATGCTTTCAGAATGTGAAGGCTCTCTCTTTGCCACTACATTCCTAGCGAACACAATGCTTAGAGTTAACGTTCATTACAAGCCACCAAAGCCTCTCTAAACGAGAGCACTCTTCTATCACAAACTCTCTCTGCATTCACCTTGCATCCTTCACTTTCACCTTCTTAATCCGAAAATTATTTGCTGATTTGAGCGTCAGAATATTTTCGATAAAATAACCTTCTGCCGTCACCTGACCTTTTGTTCGTAATTATGGTGTGTATGATTTAGACTCAGTGGATGGAGTCGGATTCAGATAATCAATTTGACCTGTATCTATTCCAAATTTAAATTCATGATGCATCAAAGATGAGATAATTTAGTTTCCCATAAAATAAGTCAAATTAAAATATGTTTTAAGATGATCATCACCAAAAAAAATAAAAATATTTTTAATATTTTACTTAAAATGGACTAAAATATTTAACGTACAAAATAATAATACCCAACAGAGGTAGCAATTATTTGATTAAAAATTTAGAGCAATACTGGGATCAAGTAATTTTTTAAAAAAATTAGTTTTTTAACTTGTTTTAGTACAAAAAATATTATTTAAATTTGGTTTTTTTAACTTGTTTTAATATTGAAAAATTGATTTTTGATAATAATAAGTATAGAAGTCGGCATAATTATAATACCAATTTGATAAAAAAAAAAGTTATAATCGAATTAATTTGATGAATTGGTCATAAAATAAAAATTGTTGGGCTAAGATTGAAATAATGACTATATTCCAAACAACAAATCATTGGGTTCAATTATTTTATTTTTTTTGGTTTAGTTTTGAATTTGAGTTAGGGGATTTGATCGAATTTTTTTGAAGTCAAAAACTTCCTAGGTATGGAAGAACTAAATCCTATTTTTGTAGCCCAAGCCTGGTTGGCCTCTGGACGGAGAGAGAGAGAGAGAGAAGGGCCATTCACAGCCCGTCGTTTTAAACAGGGAGTCACTGACTAGTAACCAGTTCGGGCCAACTGACGTCTGCGATCTGCTTCGAAGCTGTGTACTTCCTCTCTCTCGCTCTCTCTCTATCTCTCTCCCCCCCCCCCCAGCCCCCTTGCTTACCTCTACATCTCTCCGTTTCGGTGTTGGTGTTCTGCCGAATTATCCTCCATGATTGTTAACATTTGTACTTGTACATGTGTTCATTTTGTGGGATTTATGCATGCATTTGGTAAGATCTTTTGACCTTTTTACATAAAGGTTGCATTTTTTCGTAACAATAATGGATGTGATTTAATATGCATACAGTGCACATACATTTCATATGGAATGGTGGAATATGCTTCCAGATAGCTGAAATATGGTGGCAAATAGTTGTTTCTGAGAAGTTGCATCCTCAGAATTTTCCGGATACCAAAGAGAAGCTCATTTTGGAAGTTGGGATGCTCTATCAGTGGAAAATTTGGTTAGGTGGAAAATTTGGCTAGTAGTTTGTGTAGTGAACATAATTGCGAGCCCATAAACCCAAATCTTGATCTTCTACGTGGCTCTCCCCCCTCATCCCAACCCAACTCCCCAGTCTGCATACCTCTTTTGTTCAATTTCTTGATGAAAAAATGAAATTATGAAACTGATCCTCCATAGTTTTGTAATTTCCAGGGACATGCTAAAAACCATAATAGATTATGTACCTAAAAAAGATTTGACCATCCCCCGCTTCCTTTGAGAATTTTTTGGAATCTGGATGTGATGTCTTAATATTAATTATGAATCACCCCAAGCATTCTTTTTTTTTTTACTTTTAAATTGTTGTATTGATACCCCAGGCTGGCTTAACTTATAAATCTTGACTGATCGATGGTATTGCATTGACACGGATTGACTTGGTGGTGGTGGGCTGCATTCAGGACGCCAAAGTCGGTCAGTGGTGATTGCATGATTAGGATATTAAGGCGTGAGGTCCTGGTAATATTTTCAGAACCTCAAATGGCATGGGTATTTTAAGACGGAATAAATATGGGTTGTACTTTGGATCTCCATACATCTACTAACACAATTATGTAGATTTTGAATATTGAGAAGACAGTGAAAAGAATATCAGTAGCTTATTATGTCTTTACTTAATACAGGAACCTTCTACTTTTCTGCCCAATTCTATCTTGTAATTTCTGATCTGCTCATTGTGGTACTTTCCTTTCTGTTCTTCTCGTAACTTAATTTTCAGTTTCAATTTTTTTTTGGCAACAGAGCTAGATGGAGTACAGCTCAGATGAAGAGTCGGATATTAGTGAATCTGAGATTGATGATTATAAAGACAAACCATATGAACAATTGAGGACTGGAAAGTACAAAGTAACTAATATAAATGGCACCCTTAGATGTCCCTTTTGTGCTGGGAAGAAGAAACAAGAATATGGTTACAAGGACCTTCTTCAACATTCCTCAGGGGTTGGTAAAGGTTCTGCAAACAGGAGTGCTAAACAGAAGGCTAACCATCTTGCTCTGGCAAAGTTTCTGGAGGAGGACTTGGCTAATGTATCAGATCAAGCCAATCGAATAGCTGAACCTTCACCTGCTCCTGACACTAATGAGCAGGAAGAGTTGTATTGCTGGCCTTGGATGGGAATAATTGTCAATATGGTGAGTGACCCAAAGAGTGGAACACCTGTGTCTGATAGCAATTATTGGTTAAAAGTATTCTCCAAATATAAACCGGTGGAAGTAGAAATTTTCCACAATGAAGAAGATCAAACTGCACAAGGAGTAATAAAATTTGAGAAAGATTGGACAGGTTTCAAAAATGCAGTGGAATTTGAGAAATCTTTTGAAGCTGATCGGCAGAGTAAGAAGGAGTGGCATGGAAATAAAAACATGCCGGGTTCAAATATCTATGGATGGCTTGCACGTGCTGATGATTACTATTTGGATGGGGCTATAGGTGACTGTCTTCGCAAGAATGGAGAGCTGAAAACTCTTTCTGGTATTGTTCAGGAAGCTAAGCAGGATAAACAAAGTATTGTGGTCAGCTTAGCTAATGAAATTGATATGAAAAATGAAAACTTAAACGAAATGATGTCCAAATTCAATGAAAAAACAATGTCGCTTAGTAGGGTGCTTGAAGAGAAAGACAAGCTGCAGCAAGCCTTTTATGAAGGTCAGTTCCTATTCTCCCTACATGCCGCACTTGCTGCTCGTGCTTGTGGCTATGTTGACTCATGTCTGTAGATGCATCTGATTTTCTATTTCTTGTTTTACCAATGTATGATTGGTATATTATATTTGTCTTAATCTCTGTGCGTGGGATTCTCTTTTTACCTATATTCACAAACGTTCAAATGTCTGGAATTCAGACTATTGTTGAAAATTATGCAAGTCCTAATTTCAGATGCCACTGCATAATAAAATATTTTATCATGTTAGTTCTTTCTTTCAAAGTGCATTTGTCTCATTATATTACTTATGTAGGACAACCCCTGATAACAGGACCTTGGTTGGTCTGAGTATTCACTTTCCAATGGATATGTTTAGCAACCACTAGATGCAACTGATGCTGCTGTTGTTTGATTAATCACATTTTTATTATCTTGCTTTTGTGCTGATGTGGATGAATAACTGATTCTACTCAATACAAGGCAAATTGTTTTCTCTACTTACTAAACGTGAATGGTCAAGTGGTAGAGTGTCTGCTCATATATAAGAAAGAAAAAGGATCAAATTTGCTTGATATTGTAACTGTAAGTTCTCTTGGCAACTGAAAAAGGGAAAAAACACTTGTAGCATAATATCAATGTTACACTTTGCATTGAAGCTTGTATTGGAGATACTGTAGGATTATTTTGTCTGTATTTTTTTTCCTAATCCCTATAGATCTTTTCTGCGGATGGTTTCATATAGTATTCTAAACAGAAACAAGGAAGATGCAGCGTCTTGCGCGTGATCATGTTCGAAGGATAATAGAGGAGCAAGAAAAACTGAGCCATGAGTTGGAGTCTAAGAAGAGACAGATTGATTTGCGGACCAGAGACTTAAGTAAGCGGGAGGCTTTAACTGAACGCGAGAGGCAAAAACTCGAGGAGGAGAAGAAACAGGTGACATCTTGTAATGGATTCTACTAATTTCCAGGGTGCAGTCTTTGTTCCCTTAGCATTCAGGTGTTCATCTTTGTTGTGTTAGTAACTTCTCCAAAAGGAACCTACACTAATTCACCTTGTTTCACCTTTAAGACTGTTGTGAAAGCTTTGAAACATGCTCAGATTGTGACATGCTACTAGATTGCCCAAGCGATTCCCAAAAAAATAACTGCGGCCCATCAATTTGTATCCCATTTTACCTTTTATCTGGTTGTTATCTCATGTAGCTGAAACTTGTTTATATTAGAACAAACTGGATCACTGAGTCAAGTCCTTACGACAGGATTCAACTGTTGTGGAAGTTTCCCTACTGTTCCAGATAATGGAGACATTTTCACCACGGTATATTGAGTGTGTATGAAATGTTCACCCAATCATCAACATTGTTTGTCCTCAATGGGAAAAGTTTATGATAATGCTGCTGTTAATGTTCACAAGGGAATGAAAAGGGAAGTGGGCTGCGTCCAGCAGCTTAATAAGCTGTCTTGTCATTTTAGTTTTCCGGAAAAAAAAAATTGAAATAGTTTCCTTGAAGTTCTTACCAATTGCTGAGTCAATACATATAGATTTCAGTTTCTTAATGTACTTGCAACTGATATTTTTGTTTTAGAATGATGAGAGAAATAGTTCTCTTCAAATGGCTTCCATGGAGCAGAGGAAAGCAGATGAGAATGTTTTGAGGCTGGTTGAACAACAAAAGGTGGCAATTCAAATCAGATTTTGGCCATTGTTGTGCTTTCTATTTCTATTAACTCTGCACGATCAGATAACTGCTACTGACTGAAATTATTTTCCAGAGGGAGAAAGAGGAAGCCTTGAAAAAGGTTCTTCAGTTAGAAAAGCAGTTGGATGCTAAGCAGAAGTTGGAAATGGAAATTGAAGAGTTGAAAGGAAAATTAGAAGTGATGAAACATCTTGGAGATGATGATGATGCTGCAGTGAAGAAGAAGATGAAAGAGATAACTGAAGAATTGGAGACAAAAGTTGAGGATTTGGCTGATGTTGAATCGCTAAATCAAACTCTTATAACTAAAGAGCGACGGAGCAACGATGAGCTGCAAGAAGCTCGTAAAGAACTAATTGAGGTAAGCTGTCAGCTCCACTGTTCTTCCTGAAATTGTTGTTTAAGTTGCTGTTGTCCGGTTGTGGTAAATTCTATTGATTCAAACAGCTGAGGTACTGAACAAATCCGGCTCCCTAAACAGATGTCCCACATGAAATAAGGTCAAACGGAACATTAACTCAAATAATGAGTTGAATAATTCTTGAGTTTGTTGAGTCGAATTTCGGATACTTGTCTCATCTTTCCACTTAGTAATAGAAGGCTTAGTTTGCTTGGTTGTTGGACATAGTCTCATGTTAGCTATCTTATTGATTAGGTTTTGCATAAGAGATGATGAACTAATGATTATTTCATGTTTTAGGGTTTATCAGATATCCTGTTGAGCAGTCGCACTAACATTGGAATCAAGAGAATGGGAGAAATCAACGAAAAATCATTTGTTACTTTATGCAAACAAAGATTCCGGGCTGATGAGGCACTCATAAAGGCCTCTGAGCTATGCTCCTTGTGGCAGGAAAATCTGAAGAAATCAGAATGGCACCCATTTAAGATTACTGTGATTGATGGAAAGACTGAGGTGTGCCTTTTCAGCACTCTTACCTTAAATTTTTCTTGTCTTTCTTAATTTCGTGAAATTCCCCAGAAGAAGTTACAATACGATTATTATTTTTATTTATTGAGTATATCTAGAAGCCTACTTTTCATAGATTAGGCATATAGGCATTCGAACCCATTTTAGTGGAAGGACGTGCTAATATATAAATACATTTTTTGTTTTCTTAGAGGTCACATACAATAATGTTGAAGTAGTGAATAATTTACAACAACTCAGAGCATCAAAATTGGTGCCTGCAGTTTATCATGCATTATATTTTTCTGTGAGGCTGATGCTTGAACCTTGTAAGATGTATATCAAATGGGAGTCGTTCTTCATGACTAGGAAATAATTGATGAGGAAGATGAGAAACTGCAGAGTCTGAAGGATGAGTGGGGCAATGAAATACATAATGGAGTTATTGTGGCCTTGAAAGAGTTGAATGAATATAATCCAAGTGGGAGATATGTAGTTCCTGAGCTCTGGAACTATAAAGAAGGAAGAAAAGCCACATTGAAGGAGGTTATTAGTTATGTTTTCAAGAACCTGAACACTCTCAAGCGCAAGCGATGCTGAAGATGTAACCAAAATAAGGTTAGTATCAATGTATGACTGACAACTTGAAAATATTTCCTTATTGGACTGCCTGATTAATATTGTGTTGTAGATTCACCCCTTAAAAGATTTTGTTATATATAATCTGCACGCCAAGGCCCTTAACGTGCATGTGCTTTGCAATTCTGTAGCAATATGCATTGGAATAAAGCTCCTGGCTATTCATATAATTAATAATGAATGATATGCTTATATTTCCGTGCAATGATGCTTGTGAGGTGTAGTGCAGCTGACGATGATGCAGTGCCAAAACAAACTGCATTATGTGGATGCTTAGGTTATTTGTTTTATTGTAACCCGTATAAGTTAAAATTTTTATTTTTTCAACTGCCAATGCTATATACCTTTTTTGACTGATGATCTAGGCTCAGTTCACACCTATCCGGATGTTGTTTCAATTTGCTTCCTCCTGTGGAAGGCCCTGTCCCTAAACCGTTGCAGTATCTGATTATCCCTTGTATCAGTGAATTTCATTTGCTTCTTTTTGTTTTTCTCTCTACAGCATGTCTGCCAACTAGCAGAACTATCTTTTCGTTAGTTATTATGATCAATGCAAAAATTATAGACTGATTTTGAGTGAGTCAAATTTGGTCAGAAAGATCTGATTAGCTCATTCTCCATATAAATCTGTTACCATTGGTAACTGTATGTGCTGCATCAACTATACTTGTTTGCTGAAAGTTGAAAGACGGATTTAAATGCTGTTGTAAGATTGCAATGTCAAAAAACTCATTTCCTGCTATTCGTACACAATATTTATGGACTATGGCCTTTGATAATTATTATCATGAAGTAGAAGACATGCATGTACGGAACTATTTCAAGGGAACACCTGCTGACAAGAAAGGTTGAGGAAGCATGGGATTCCGTGACAGAACATTTCCTAGTTGTTTTAGCTATTCATGACTCACGTCTCTTGAGAAACTCATAAAATCCAGTGACAGATTGCCTAAAGAATGCTGCTTGTTTAGTGGGAATTGATAGCCATTTTGGCTCTTGGTGGGAACTACGGATTCCTATTCTTGCATGCTGATACCTGCCAAATAAACACAGCTGTAATTCCTTCCAAGCAGTCATGCTCAACAAACCAGGGCTGCCCAATTAATAATCTTTAAGTGTAAGCAATGTTTTTGTTCCTGGTCTTTGCAGAAGGTTGCTAACCTACCTGAGTGACTATTGTTTTACAATGATTTTGATTTTTATATTTTATAGATTTGAAGGCCATATTTGGTGCTCCAAGTAGGTTTAACAGTAGAGAAGCAGGACTCAGTCTTTGATCTGTGCATAGCTTTTGTCTTAACTCTGGCCCGGTTTTTGAGAATTTGAATGTGTTGACATGGATGATTTAGTCTGTTCTATTGGTTATGTGATATCTATGATGCAGGAAATAAGATTCTGGTGCCAGACTTTCTTCGACCCTTCGAGTTTCAGCGTTGGATTAGTGAAAACTCTTGTTGCCCTGTATTCTGTTAACCCCATTTCTTGCGACGGCATGGATAACTGACTTTTGTAGTTGAATTGCGTAACTTGAACCTGCTTGGTTTCTATCGACATTAATTATGTATTGCGACCTTTTAGCTCTATGCCCATTGGCATGTGCTTTGTGCAACGACCCTCTGGTTCAGAAATGTCACTCTATGTAACGTGTAGTTAGATTGCCAGCATTTTCAGTGCCCACACTAAAACTATGTAATGATTCCCAAATAATCCGATTTGCACAATGATAAGAAAAAGATGTTTTCTCATTATAAGAATTTTCAAAGAAAGAATAAAATTGTTTTTAAAGGTCCCAAATGCCTTCAATTGAGCAACATTGTTCCTTCAAACGTTTTGTCATGGCGAGGGTGATTTCATCTGTCGGTGACATCAGGTCCTTCAGATATGTCATAAGCACCGATATATTTTGGCGTGAATCTGAGTTTCAGATCCATCCGGACTCCATCAGTATGTAAGATAATCTATGATAGAATTTCGGTGGTCCAAACTGAGTTTATGGAATGAAGAAATCTTGTTCAAAACATTAAAATCAATGAAACATGACAAATGGGGCCGAGATCCAGACATCAAATAGTTACCAGCTGTGGGGGTTAAATTGCGGCATGGATGTTACCGGCTGTGGGGGTTAGATTGTGGCCCTGATAGTCTCTTTGTAACTACAACAGCCATATGGCATCATCAGATCCCAGTGACAAAGTGTATATGGAAAGAACTCGAGTATCATTGGGAAGATCAACGTGCCTCGTGCAGGTTGACGTGATGTGCATTCAATAGTAAGAGTGATGGTTCTGCCTAGGGAAGAAAAATTGAGAAAAAGGACGGCAAGAGCTGCTTGGATTGGAACAATTAAGAAACTCGCTTCATCTTTAATTGTACGGCGTACAAGCACATGTAGACCAGGAAACAAAAACAGATTCCCTTATCTTTATTTATTTATTTTTTGTTGTTGTAAGTTTTTTTTTCTGACACTTACTAATGAGTACACACGCACTCTCCATTCTTTTCCACCACCGAGTCCATACAAAACACCGGCATATTTCTCCAGTGAACCACTGAAGAAATTCCATTTCCAGTTTCAGAATGCACAGCTCTATCTGAACCTACCTGATGGCAGATGCCAACTCTATCCACTTCCGGCAACTCTGCGAGCTTGTTCAGCCATCCGTGTAGACTATTACAAAACATCATCAGATGCTTGATGTCATACAAGGTCGGAAAGTAGGCATTGATCAACTCAACGAATCCCACGTGTATCAGGCAAGTTCCTGCACGTCAAGAGCTTAAGCAAGTACCCGGAGTTAAATCCACTATGGAAAATCACCCATTGAACGTTATAATTCAAACACCACACCAGAAGACATCAAGCGCGCCCCGAACCTCCTTGCGTCAATGCCCATTTCATTGTACTTTTTGAAATTGATCCTGCTATTGCGCAGCATCTCGACAGAATCGTCTGCAAAAACGTCCTCGTTAGAATTAAACTCAAGAAAATTGAATGCCAAATGCAGTACTTATCAGCACCACAGATTGGCAGGTTCGCTTGCTTGTCGAAGAAAGTTAAACCCACTTGGATCAATTTCAACATGTCCACGTTTTCTTTCAGGTTTTGGTAGTGATAACCGCAGCTACTCTTAAAATTCCCGATGGGATGAAGAACGATTCCCGGGAATTCAGTATCCATGGCAACGTAGGGTAATCATGGACAATTTCCCGGATCAGAGCAATTTCTTCTTCAAGATTTCCATCACAAACGTCTTGTATTTGAATGCAATCTCTGTTTGGCGGAACTGACATTTGAGCGATAAATTATAGCAAAATAATCCATATTGAAAATAAACCTACCCAGTCACCAAGCTCGAAACCGTTCACGATCAGAAATCCTAAAAATCGGTTCCACAAAGAAGTTAATAGGAACACAACAAATAAGCCCTAATTAAATCAGGATAAATTCATTCATCAGCATCAATCTACGGTTGTCTATAAAATGTTAGAAATTGTTGAGTTTTGATTATTTTCTTGTAGGTTTTCACGATAAATGGTTAGTTATCAGATGATCGCATAAGACTCAGGTAAAAATTACAATGTTCACGTCTGCGTGGCTAGCGCTCGCACCCGAGGGGTGCCCGGGCGTCAATTTTAGGGGCGTTGGTTCTAAAAGGGGCACGCTTGAGACACACTTAAATAGTGCTTAAGCATCATTTCCAGTGGTGCTCGTGCTCAAGGCACACCTAACGGCACTCAGAGTACGGTTCACAGTATAAACATATTAGATACTTTTTAGGGTTATTTTGAAATTACTTCTTATATAATAAGTGCCACATAGAGAGAAAAGAAAAAAATGAGAGGATAAGAAAAGGGTTCGACATCCGGTTGAAATCCGATTGTCAAAATTGAGTACGTTGTTCTAAAATAATTTTATAAAGCGTATTTTATTTGGTTATTTTTATTTCTTATTGTATTTATCTTTGTATGTTATTGGGTATGTTAAGAAGGTTGTAATCAACCATCTTTACTTAAAATTGTAGTAAAAGTATTTTGAAAGGGGTTCATATGATTGGCATTTTGAGTTTACCCCATAATTTTTTTAAAAAAAAAGAAATTTTTAAGTTAAAAACGTTATATATTATTATATTTTTTATATTTACAAGTTTAGTGGTTGATGATTGACGAAATATTTAAATTTTATTTCACTATGTCTGATTGTGGTAGCCGGGTTGAACCCTAATAGAAATAAAACAAACATGATGAAGAAACAAAGGGGATGAGAGAGAGAGTCTATCGTGTTCTAGGGTTTCGATGATGGGTCTTATAAGGCAGTTGAAAAGGGAAGATAAGATTTTGATTATCAAAATTTCATTTAAATAATTTTGATATTCACTCTTTCCGAGAGTGGGGTTGGGGGAGAGAGGAGGGATTCGGGGATGCTGCTTCGCCTGGCGAAGCAGCGTTCCCTGCTTCTGTCCTTTGGGCCGTCGAATCAAACTGACGGCCCAGATTTCCCTTTTTATTTTTTTAAATGTCGGAAAGAACTAATATGGGCCATCGGTTAACGGCCGGCCCAGATTTTAAAAAAGATTTTGAATCTACGTC
>JAOVVI020005790.1:0-12576 GCA_028571085.2 Nepenthes alata
TGCTGCAAATTGGTGCACTGATGCTGTGTTGATGCCTGAGTATACGGTGGTCTGAGCCACTGGCAAAGTTGGGTGTCCGATCTTTTGGCTGGTTTGCGGTTGCTGCTGATTTGCTGGAACTGCTGCTGGCTTTGTTGGCTGCCAGCAAATATACTGCTGTTTTTTTTCTACTGCCCCTTATGATCTCTTGATAGCTGCAAAAGTATTCACCCTGACATCGTGCTTGAGCCAGAAGCCAGTGTGTGGATTTTATGGCCGAGATGCATACTGCCGAGATTGAGGCTGGCCTGTTGACAGCTGATTTCCTGCTGCTGTCGGTGCACGTGGTGCATTGTTTGGATGAGGCCATTTGTGCTGCTTAGATCAAGATACTGCAAATCGGATTGAGCTGCATACGTTGGATGTTTTCGACGTCTTGCTGTCAATGATCGGTATGCAGTTGCTGGATTCTGATAGTCGCGGGCAGCCTGGGTCTGGTGTAGTGTTAAGACCGAGATGATTAGTCCTAGGTGGCTGTAGAGTCCGAGTTGCTGTTTTGAAGCAATTGCCCTTGGACACCTCTCTTGCTGTTGGTTTTGGGATGTAATTGTGATATGGAGTTGCTGACAGGGAGCTACGTTATCCCAAATTTTAGTGACTGACTGAAGACTAAAAGTACTCGATTATGGTTGCTGTCGTGATGCCGATGCTGCACTGAGGCTGTGTAGTGCAAATGGTAGAGGCTTCTGTGTTGTTTAAAGGCTGCTAGATGCTGGCTACGGGACTCGATGCCCCTGTTTGTGGATGAGATGGTAGCTATTATGTGTTGCAGTATGGCTGATCTTCCAAATCTGTCGTGATGCTGGTGCTGCACATATCCACTTTTATGCTGCTTTTCATCTGATGATCTGTTTGGCTTCACGATCCGAGACTCTGTTGAAGTGCAAATGGCAGAGGCTACTGTTTCGAAGGTGGTAGCTGTCCTGTGTTGCTAATTGGCCGAGGTTCGGTTTGTTTTCCTTATGGACGAGGTGTTGTTTGCTGCGCTGATGATACGATTTGCTGATTTGGAACTTTAGTTTTTATGTGGTCTTGTTGGCTTTTGGCCAGTTTTCCTTTTGCAATTTGTCTCGGTCTCAAATTTTGGCCTATTCTTTGTTTTGTCATTCGGTAGGTTTGTGACAATGTGCACAGAACTAGGGATATAACCTCTGTCTTTGTTCTTCATCGAAGTCGGAAAAACACTTGGCGATAGAATATTGAATTTGTATTTTTTCTTTTTCATTTATAAAATTTTAGAGCTTCCGGACACTGCGAACGGGTCATAATTTGTGAAATTGGACATCCAGCGAACGAATATGCATAATTAGGACTTAATAATTCATATTTTGGGGTCATTTTGACATTTAATCGAAGAGGAAATGGGAGGACCCAAGCAAACTACGGGTTAGGGTTTGGTGATACCAAACCGAACGAATTGAAGCGAGATTCGAACAATAAACTATATATTTCTTGAACATTTAATGTGGGTTACATATTTTTCATGATTTAGGTGGGTATCGAGACGAAAATACATGATAAAAAACAAATAAAATTTGAGAGAGAACAAATAGTGAGTATAAGAACACTTGCTTCAACGCGTATAATCACTTTTATAACTAGCTCTCGGACGGATTCGGATTCCGCGGCCTCGATCTCCTCTTTTTTCTCTCTTTCTCGTCACTCTCTCTCTCTCCCTCTCTCTAGAAATGTCTGGAAGAATGGCTGAAACGAGCCCGAGACCATATTTATACACGTTGTGGCGCTTAAGCTCACATCTGGCGCACCTCGAGCGCCCCATTCTGTTTCCTCGCGCCCCTGTGGCATCTCGAGCGCTCCCCAGGCTTGAGATTCTATTTTTCGAATCCGATTGGCACCTTGGGTGCTGGTCGGGCGCGGGTCAGGCCCGTGTGGTGCCCGCAGCAAGCCTGCTTTGGTTTTTCGTCATTTGGGATCCGTTTTGACCATTCTAACTCAATTTTTCACATTTTTGGACCCTAATTTTGATTCTATAACCTTAATAAGCCACAATTATCACAATTTAAAGTCCAAAATCTTATCTATGAATTAACTTTCTTGGTTTATGACTTTGGTTCCCTGTTTACCAATTCCAGATCTTTGGACTTTTCGATTCGATTTCACCTGTACCCATTGACCCTATTCACCTATCCTAACTTAATTATCTCCTAATTATGGTATTTTAGAATCGGAACCTCACAACTCTCCCCTACTTATAGAAATTTCGTCCTCAAAATTTGACGAACCTCAAGATTAATGAACGGTTTGGATCCTTTCAAATCCCTACTTCATGTCTTTGAAGAAAAGGTTCTTCCTAGAACGTTTAGCCCAAAGAAATAATGCTTTCTTAATAAAAGTCGAGGTTGAGAACAAATCCTTAATTCCTTACGGTGACTTAACCTGATTACATAATCACTTCCTCATTTGTCGACATATGGGAAACGTCACGGAAATCCATCAATTTTAAAGACGTATCAAAATTTTGAAGGAACCTGACATAAAATTCCAAACAACAAATAAGTCCTTACTTCGATTCATCCTAGGCCCCGAAACGACTATTCACCCTCAAAGTATTAACACAACTGCAGCATGGTCCTTAACCCTCAATTTACAATTAACTTAAGAAATTCAATCAAGACAATTACTTCAAAATTCGGCACGGCCCCTAAACTATTGCCTACATCTCAAAATTTAAATGCTAAGCAAACTCATGGCCTTATTGGCATACCAACAAGCCCATCCAATTTCTCTACATATATTACCCATTTTGCAATAAATGGTTTGTCCTTGAAAACTAATCCACAATTATTCAAATCCTCAGAATCCTTACCCCTTGACAAACCCCAGAACAAAACTCACGAGAACTTCTCATTTTACAATTTTGTGGTCTTAATACTTCGAAAACAATTTTGATTCTCAAATCTAGAGCACTACACCCATAGTCCAAATATGGGAACCTACACGCTGCTCATCCTTTCTAATTCCTATGAAGCATTTAAGGCGTGTTAAATCTAGGAACTCCTAACGTCGAACTGCAATACCCATGACCTCTCTCCTTAAAAATACTGGGGTTCGTTGCTATAATTCTTAAACAAATTTACCTGTTTGCCCCAACACGTGATCACATCCTCCAAATGTCATGACTACACAAACCTTGAGAATTTCAAGCTTATAAATCTTCGAAGAAGAATTCTAGCTATAACTCCGAAACCATGTTTGGGGTGGTTTCAATCATGAGCTTTTCCCCTACTTAATTCAGAAACTACCAGCCACCCACACACATATAATATAAGAAAAACAAAATCCCAAACTCCCTATGATTCCTTAAACTCGGCAATGGAGTCTTTACAGCAATAGCTCGAGTCTAACTGGAAGATTCAACCCATAATATTCACAGGTATGACAATAAATTTATGAACCCAAATAGCATTGCCTGGACTCACAACGACCATTTCTAAATTGTTGAATGTTGCTATTGATACATTCCTTATTTATCCTTAATTGATGATATTTGGCTACATATCAGTCTTCAAAAATTTCACACCTCGAAAAAAGGTCAAATGATCTACTTATTTATACTGGCACGATAACTCCTTAGCCAAACACCACCACCTCAGACTAAGGTGCAGCACCACAAAATAGTCCAAATAACCCAACTAATCATACCTACGGACACGAGAAATTGCCATAGGCATCAGCATGACTTGCATTAAACATAAATCCTCTAATAAATAAACTTAAGCACACAACCAAAATATATTCCAATCTCAAATCAGTACATCCATTGAAATGTCTAGATTCAGAAATCCTTTCTTCCACCTCGGTAGGCAACTTCTGAATGTTAGTGCCATTACTGCGGAACCTTGATTCCAAAGTACTAATTCACATCTCCATCCGATCCGCAGAATGTGGATGATTCCTTGATCATGCAGTCAAATCATCCCCAAATTGAGGCATGCTATCCAAAAATCGCATTGAAATAACCTACTTATCCATAGAGAAATTCCTATGATATCTCTTTATCTTCGAGACCCATAACTGTTTTTCCTGTTGACCGCCGAGGTCAACTTGACCTTCTATCAAACATGGGCATTACCAACTCCTGAACATTATATGACCGTAATATCTTCTCAACTTTCGAGATCTATATCCCATCCTTATTAGGATCCGAGTCACCCCAAAGTTTAAACACCTGGCATCATTAGATCGACTATAAATCGATATTGTTGAATTGAATGTACTGTACCAAAATTAACCTTAAGTTATCTTAACCTCGAGCCATTGATTTTACCTCATCCATCATACATGATATATTCATCACCTTCTCAGCAGAATACTAACCTAAGAACCTCAACCCAGCGTCGATCAAATCATTCCTCGAACCGAAATTAATTACCCTAGGCCTTAATTATCACCGATTAATTCAAGCACTAAATTGGTACCAACCAAGTTTAAACATCAAGATGCCTTCCTGCAGCCCTTCCCTTCTCCACAGTCGACCACTTTACTAACTCTTTCAAGGAACTCAGAGGGCCCAACGAATTACAATTTCAACTTTTTCAAAAACTCTGGAACTCGCTCTTGGACAAAGCGATCATACACAGATAGTCCCAGATTAATAGGGGACTGGACGGGAGCCGGAGTAGGGACTGAGGCAAGATTCCACTACTACGATTCTCTATAATGTTTGCCATTCATCCCAACAGATTTAGGTACTCGGCCTCTGAATTTTGAGACAGATCCCCATCTCATGAGCCTCTACGTCTCGGTGGCATCTTTGACTTTAGAAAATACCGCTGAAATGAGAGAAATTATGTGTTAGTCAAAAATCAAACTCCTATCACCATATATTACTATCTATTCTACTGTCCGAACCTAGTTTTCCTAGCTATGTTACATTGGCAAAGGTATCTAAAATCATCTATCACTTTATGCCTACGTTCACCCATTCAGTCTTAGCCTACACTATCCTAGGCTTCCGCATAAAATTCAGATCAATCTTATGGCATCCCTTTCTCTAATACCAACTGTGATGGATCGAGTTATTTTCCTTAAATAACCTCCGTCAATAATAACATAATCGAATGCCCATAATTAATATTATAAAATTTTATAGAAAATTGGGTAGAGTTTTGTTTCTAAATTGAACGTTTGTAAAAATATAAACACCTGTTTAAAACCCTGCACAACAACCCATATATACAACTACACAAAACCACAGGATCACATAGCAACACAATTCCACAGGTGGCACCAACGTCATAATTCAAGTATAACGCCGGCTCAGAAAGGATACCAACTAAAAGAAAACTCAATCATGATCACAATAAATATCCTGCGGAAGCTTGACAATCATAATACAAAACAAAAATCAACCATCCATCCATTTACATACACATACATGACATAATATATACTCAAGGATTTCAAAACAAATACAACTCCCTACTCCATACATAATCAAACTAAGTCCTCAAGCTTCGCTCTTAAAGTTAGTTGCCTATCACGCTCCTATGGCGTACCAAATCTCATCGGGCAACAGAGAATTCTCATCTGAAAAGAGAGATAGCAAGTGTGAGCTAAAAAGCCAAGCAAGTAAAATCATACGTCACTATCAAACGGTAAAGAAGCAACGATAATGATAATGGAAAGGGGCAACATGCATTTATAAATACAATGGAGCATGAAGGGTAGAAGACAATTAGATATTCCAATTTGCCATTTATCATGATTTGGAATATTTAACTGCCATTTGAACATACTTTAGTGCATTTATCGATTTGCTTTAGTCTTTACAGACCAAGGCCAGTAGGTCGTACTAACTAACGATACGAGAGGATAAGGAAAGGGTCATGATACTCCACATGATCTAAGGTCATGAGGGCTTATTCTTAGATCCAGCCGGGGGGTCATCTACATACCAATGCTTGTAGAAGGGCCGATAACGATAACGCCCCATTTCCTCGGGGTATCAGGGCAGTTTTCGTCCTTCCATAATACTATCCTAAGGCGTAATAGGGACATCACCCGCTACCACAAGTGGCTAGAATACGCAGCCAAAGTATTCTTTTGGTTTCCACTGAGATGTTAGTGCAAGCCAGAGAATACTACCCAATGAATATAAGTCCATGGTCCTAGTTTTAGCATTCCTTAATCTTTTGAGGGAGGATCCACCATTTGCCATTTACATTCTCCAATCAGGAAATCACATTCCCATCATATATCTCCATCCGGGAGATCAAATCCATTATATTGTACTTTGTGGATTTTCCTCCAATTACTTATACGATTCATATCTTTCCTTGGACTTAGACATTTTGACAATTCGATTCACATGCATAGGTATCATAATTCGTAGAGAAGAGTGAAATTTCTTACCACATTAGACGGAATTCACTTTGGGGTACTCAGGACATATTGCTCTTGCAAACGGAGCTTATACACACCTTTCGAAGCTTGCATTTATACTTAAATAATTAAACATGAATTCCATAACAATTAAATTGAGTGGAAGCACATGCAAATTTCCCATTTAATCTCGGATGAACAGTAATGGGGCTTTTGGAGCTTCTGGACGCTACAAACGGATCGTAATTTGTGAAATCGGACGTCCGGCCAAAGTATATGTATAATTAGGACTTGATAATTCATGTTTTGGGGTCATTTTGACATTTAATCAAAGAGAAAACATGAGGACCCGAGCAAGCTACGGGTAAGGTTTGGTGATACCAAACCGAACGAATCGGAGCGCAATTCGAATAATAAACTATATATTTTCTTGAACATTTAATGTGGGTTACATATTTTTCATGATTTGGGCGGGTATCAAAACGAAAATATCTGATGAAAAACAAATAAAATTTGAGAGAGAACAAATAGTGAGTATGAGAACACTTGCCTCGACGCGTACCATCACATTTATAACTAGCTCTCAGACAGATTCGAATTCCGCGGCCTCGATCTCCTCCTTTTTCTCTCTTTCTCAATGTGCTCTCTCTCTCCCTCTCTCTAGAAATGTCTGGAACAATGGCCGAAATGAGCCCGAGACTATATTTATACCCGCAGTGGCGCTCGAGCTCACATCGGTTACGCCTCGAGCACCCCATTCTGTTTCCTTGTGCCCCGTGGCGCATCAAGTGCTCATCGGGCACGAGGTTTTATTTTTCACTCCCGATTGGTGCCTCGGGCGCTGGTTGGGCACTGGTCAGGCCCGCGTGGTGCCCGTAGCAAGCCTACTTCTAATTTTTTTCATTTGGAACCTGTTTTGACCATTCTAACCTAATTTTTTACATTTTTGAACCCTAATTTTTATTCTATAACCTTAATAAGCCACAATTATCACAATTTATAGTATGGAATCTTATTTATTAATTAACATTTTTCGGTTTACAACTTCGATTCTCTATTTACCAATTCCGGATCTTTGGACTTTTCGATCCGATTCCACCCATACCCCTTGACCTTATTCACCTATCTTAACGTAATTATCTCCTAATTACAGTATTTTGAAATCCGAACCTCACAATAGCCAAGGATTATGGTCCAACCTATTTGGCGACAATAGTCAAAGGGCTAAGCCAGCCATAAGATTAGTCATCTTATTGTTACTTGATTGGCAATGATAGTTAAAAGACTTAGCTCGTAACTCATTCTCAAGCTGTCAAAATTTCATAAGCACATGCTTAGAGGCTAAGTCACCCAATCAGCATAAGAATAGTGTATATTTGAGGATGGAAGAATCTGAATATATACATTAAAAATTGATTATCAATTACAAGAATGGGACTAAGGAATTCAGAGGCATAAGTAGCTCGGCAATGTAAAGGCCTCTCCTCCAAGAACAACATACCAACTTATTCCATGTAAGGCTTCATGTGTCAAAAACATTTCTAGTTTTGTACAACTCAGCCGCATTTTCCTTAATAAGGTCAATGCAAGATTTAATCATGAAGTGCTTGTTTTCAAGGGTTGGTCCGAAAAAATTCAACGTTGACATCACTCAATTATTGGATAAAATATAATTTCTAGGAACCCTAATAAAAAGCCTATCCTTCTAATTCTTCACTAAGTTTGGATTTCTATTACTTACTTTAAACCCCTTCCCACGAGGTCAAAGAGATCTAATCACCCTCTTGATTAGAATGAAAAGCTACCTTAACTAACTAGGCGTCTAATTTAAGATCCTGTTGACAGAAGGACATAGACTGTGCCACGATATACCTAATGGCATTAGGGTGGAAATGAGTGACTGGAATTTCTAAGGCATCCATTATTTCAATGAATTCCTTAGCAAATAGAATTTGGAGCCTATTCTTCATATGGCTTTCATAAATGGTGATGAAACTACCCCTCAGAGAGCAAGCCCTCTCATCAGGAAAAGGAACATGGAATGCAATAGAAAATGGAATATCATATTGGTCATAAATGTTTAGCATGTGATCCATGAAAAGGCAAGAAATAATATCGGTGACACCCTTTGAGGTGTTGCATGGACCCATGTGTAATGGAGAGCGGGATAGATAAAGAAATAAAAAAACTAGTGCTCAAATGTAAAATGAGAAAAATGTGAAGTTAGGGTTTAATGTGAAGGGGGAGATGCTAGGATTTAAATGGGTAACTGAAGCCGTAAATGAATCAAAGAATGCGCTATTCTCAAGCCATCTATTATAGCATTAATGGTATTGTTAGTAAGCTATTTCTTTTTTTTGGTAAATAAGTAAAATTGTGTTAAAATAAAAAAAATTATAAAAATTTATATTCTATCTCCAAGTATTATGCCAACTTTGAGTTAGAATATAGATGTTAGGGGATACTCTGAATACCATGGAATAAGTAAAATTATAAAAGGAAACAGTCGGTCAAATTGCAGACATCCAAATCAGCCATTTGCCTTCAACCAAACCGGCCAAAATGAAGATACACAAAATGCACCAAGGCTTCCGCGCTCCTCCATTGCAACATTGGCCGTCCGCGCGCCCATTTTGCTCATGTTGACAAGTCTTTTTCCTCTAATGTGTTGACCGACCTTTTTCCTTCAATGTCAGACAACCCGTTGATCGGTAGTTTTGTACCAAAGCCTTCCTTGATCCATCAGCCGATGTCTGGCAAGTTGTATCATTCCGGTAAAATGCACCAAGGCTTCCGCGCTCCTCCATTGCAACCTTGGCCGTCCGCGTGCCCATTTTGCTCACGTTGACCGGCCTTTTTCCTCCAATGTGTTGACCGGCCTTTTTCCTTCAATGTCAGGCAACTCGTTGAACGATAATTTTGTACTAAAGCCTTCCTTAGTCCATCAGCCGATGTCCGACAAGTTGTATCATTTTGGAAAAATGCTTAATCCCAGCCAACACACCAAACTGACAAAATACACCAATTCGGGCAAAATCCACAAAAACGCCCACAAAGCACCAAATTGACGATTTGATCCCAAACAACCCAAAACTCCCATAAACACATAGACTCAAACCTGCACTCCAAGTAGGAATAAAGCATACCCAGACGGAATGCTTTTTTTTTTCTAAATCGGTAATATGCGCCATACTTGCACTCCCAGTAGGAATAAAGCATACCATAATGCTTTTTTTTTCCTTCAAATTGGCAAGTTGCGCCATACCTATACTCCAAGTAGGAATAAAGCATATCCTACCGGAATACTTTATTTCAGTCATAAAAATAATGATGGTCTTGACGTCATTATTTAAAGTTAACAAAATTATATTCCAAAAAGTTTTGTTTGCTTCTAAAGATAGATTCAATTGATCGGAATAATTTGAAGTAATTCAACTAAAGGTCCCAATTTATCCAAAAATTGAATTGTTAGAAAATCGAGTTGTCGGAAGTTTAAACTCTCAAAAGATAGAGTTGTTTGCATATCAAAGGATAGGATCTCTACCAAACTAGGATTCGGAATATATTGAGATATCAAAATCAAAGAAAGGAGAAAAATTATACATTTAGATCTTTTTATTAATATAAACATTTAACAGCTTAAAATCCCATTTAGATAAAATATAAATCCAACAAAAGAAATAGATTAAGAATTGTAACTTAAATATAAAAATTAAACTTACTTTTTATAGATATACTTGTATACAAGATACATTCTTACAAGGAAAACCCTTGGATCAATCAACTTGGAGAAAAATGAGAAAGGAAAAGCAGCAGTCCAATACATAGAAGAAAAAGAAGAGGCTAAATGTCTAGCAGATGCATCCCCTTGTTCTCAAAATGCAACATGTAGTCAATCGGTTCCAATAGGTTGATACAGAGAACCAAAAAAATGTCATCGTACAAGAGATAAGAGACATTGAACCGGCTAATCCTTTCCAACAGGCTACAAAATCTAGATGCCCTACCATAGATGATCAGGGGTATCAGGAGTAGTTACTCAAAAGGAAACACACCCTAGTTCACGATGTTGAATAAAAAAGAGAAATTAAGATTGTTTTCCATATAAAATATGATAATTAAGATAAATTTTATGAATGATTTCTGAAAGAATATAAAGGAACCCAAGATAGTTCTCTATTTAGATAAATCAAACAAAACTTTATAAGATGTTGAGATTAGAGATTTAGTTAAAATCAAATTAGGTTTCATCAAATGTCGAGACTTGTGGTTAGTCTAAAGGTTGAATGGGAGCAACTCCTTTTATAGTAAAAAGAGGGCCCACAAAATGAGGTATTTTGAAGCAAAGAAAAGTAGTCAAGCGTTTAAAAAATCATAATCAATAAATTAGAGAATCAAATTCTGATTAACCGGATCAATCAGCAATCAGTGTTCATTAATTAAAATTCCATTTCGAAGGAGCATTCAGATAACATTCAAAATGTATAACCTCGGTCTCCATTCTAGCATATTCAAAGTTCAAATTCAATCTCTGAGCATGGGGCTTAGTGCTGGGTTTGATCTAAAATAAGATTAATCTAACTCGATGAAATACGAGACCTCGAATTGTAGGTTTATAGAAGAATATGAAACAACCGAATCATTAGACCTAGAATGGAAGTGAATTAGGAACATATCCAAATACTTGGCCCACCAAATGTTCAAATGGTTGAATTGCTTAAATGTAGAAGACAAAAGAACCTAATAACCTGATGAAAGATTAAATCAGGCAATGAATTCTGACAAACGATTGTACAAACCGATGAATGAATGGCCATATCAAATAGGCAGTTATGGCTACTAAATGATAAATATTATGCTTAGACGATTACAAACTCATGTAACAGTTTGGTCTTCAACTGGTGTAACTCCTCAGTTAATATATAGTCTTGCTAATTCCAGAAGGATACAATGATTGGTAGTAAGACAATAAATATGCATCATTCCTTCTTCAAGGGGATTCCAAACCCAAAAGAGAAAATACAAGTACAGAGTACTAATCACAATATACTTGCATCTTTCAATAATTATAAAGCCAATACCTCCAATTCTGATATTCTATCGTATTTTCTCACCCCCAATTCCTTATTATCTTTCATTCTCATAGAAGTATTTTTTTTTTATTTGAGTATCGAAGAATATACCATAGAGCAAATATCATGTCTTCTAGCATCTTATTAACTATTGTAGTGTATATGATTCAAATTAAAATATTTAAAAATTTGACCCGATTTTATTCAAACGTTTAGCTATAATTATTTAAATTAGAGCTCTTGTACATTATAAATAATCAAATTTCTAGCAAATGAAATTCTCCACATAAATATGACACTAAACGATCGAGTTACATCCCTTGTGGGCTTTTGTGGGGTAATAAATTCTTCATCCACTACAATTTTACAACAAAATTAAAATAAAATCTCTTAATTAGTGATCACGAGAAAAACAAATTTCCTACTAACAATATTGTTTTTATTTTTTTGTGTTTGGTGTTCGTGTAAAAATATTATCCACATTTTTTAATGTTTGACACATAAAAAAATAAGTTAATAGAAAATATTTTCCTAATCAATGTAATAATTAAACCTAAACTCTAAAAATTAAGTTTCTATTTTGAAAACAAAAAATCATTTTTCAAAGCTTATTCATTACTCACTATTGATTGCTAACACCATTAACGAAAGTATTTACCAGAATAAGTTACAATTGTTGGCTCATGATGTCTTGGCTTGTTACTGATTATAGATATATCCAGATATCATCATTGGTTGTCAAACGGCATACTAACTATCGATGATCATTGGCTAACAGGCAATGGCTCCGGTCGCCCACTATTGACATCCCTGACATGTCACCAGTCACTAGTTGATGATGCCTCAAGTCACCGCTGCCATTTGTCTTAGGGATGCCTCTACTCGACTAGCCACCCGCCTTATCCCTAAATACTACCATCCATCCTTGGTTGTCAACATATTCAAACCTATTACAAATCACGAGATGGTGTCGCCTCTGACTGCCAAAAGGCATGCCCCAATCCGTTAGGTGCCAAATTAAAGACCATAACGTCCCGATTCCGTGCCATCAATTGATTGCCGTTAACCCAATCACGCCATTAGCCACTCAACTGATGGTGCCCCTAACCCCCACCACTAG
>JAOVVI020005791.1:0-16152 GCA_028571085.2 Nepenthes alata
TTCAATATCTCTTCCTTTAACTGATTTCTTGAGGTTACACTGTTGTGTTTACCTTGATTATAGGATGGCTAGTAGAAGGAATAGAAGAAATAACCGCGGTGGTGCCAATACTCCCCACGATCAGGAGGTTGCATATGTGAATTTGTTGGAGAGAATGATGAATGTAGTGGAATATACCAAGTAGAGGCATATGGCTCCGGTCCCTGCACCTGAGCCAACTCCGGCATTTCTTGCTTCTACAACGTATGATAGATTTACAGAGGAGTGAGTACCGAATTTTTTAGGAAAGCTTGATTCGGTAAAAGCAGATGTGTGGCTAAAGAGGATGGAGAAGATATTTGCTATGATTAGGTGTACCGATCAGGAGAATGTCACCTTTGTAGTATATAAACTGGAAGGTGAAGCAGATAGCTGGTAGAGTACGACAAAGAGGGCATTAGGTATGCCCGATGATAAGATAACGTGGAAGATGTTTGAGGATGCTTTATAAAAAAATATTTTCCATCCAGCCTCCAAGATTAGAAGGAGCAAATGTTTATGAGGTTGAGGCAATGAAATATAACAGAGACAGAGTATGATGCCAGATTTACTGAGTTATCCTATTATGTGCCCTTCTACGTATAAGATGAGCTGAGAAAGGTGAAAAAGATCCAACAAGGGCTGCGGGACGACATTAGGAAGTCACTATCAATCCTAAAACTCTAGACTTACACTAAAATTCTGGATAGGGCAATGATTTACGAGAAGGAAGTAGAGACAGAAAGATTTTATGCAAAGAGGACTGCTAGCTAGGCGGGATTTAGTGCTGGATCTAATGTGGGATCTTCTGGCCCATCCAAGAAGGCTAGGACAGCTGATAAGGGGAAGAGCATCATTCGGGCTCAATCAGTGACTGGTTCTAAAGTATTAGCCACTGAGTGCACTTTCTATTGGAGAAAACATCTGGGATGAGCATGTCGCAAAGTGTCGGGAGCCTGCTTTAGATTGGATAGCAGGGCCACATGGTGAAAGACTGTCCATTACCTCCGAGACTAGAAGGGAAGAAGCCTACCGTTTCTGTTAAAGCCTTCACGGTGACTATTCAGGATCCGAAGGCATCCCCGAACATCGTGGAAGGTACCCTTTCTATTTGTGGAGTTCTTGCATCTATATTGTTTGATTCAGAGTCAACCCACTCTTTTATTTCTCTACGATTTGCATGCTACATTGTATCTGCCCCGTGTATTTTTGTTTATGAATTATCTGTGTTAACTTCCACTCAATCCCCTGTGATTACTGATGTTATGTATCCTGGATGTGTGGTTGAGGTGAATGAAAAATATTTAACTGCGGATTGGATATTATTAAACATAGGTAATTTTGATGTGATTCTGGGGATGGGCTGACTGGCTAAATACCATGCCAGTATTGATTATTTTTTTGAAGAGGGTTTACTTTGATATTCCTGGGATGGAATCATTTTTCTTTCAAGGCATTAGGAAGGAGGTGCCTGTGTTAATTTCTTCTTTGCATTCTAAACATTTGATAAAAAATGGGTGTAAAGCTTACCTGGCATATGCCTGCACCACTATAAGTCATAGTGTGCCGGGTAAGGACATCCTAATTTTTTGTGATTTTGAAAATATATTTCCGGAGGAGTTACCTGGATTGCCTCCACACTGGGAGATTGAGTCTGAAATTGTTATTATTTTCGGTGTTAGTCCGATTTCTAAGGCTCCTTATCACATGGCTCTGACTTAATTGAAGGAGTTGAAGTTGTAATTGCTGAAACTGTTAGATAAGGGCTTTATCAGACCATGTGTATATCCTTGAGGAGCACCGGTATTATTTGTAAGGAAAAAAGATGGGTCTTTATGGCTATGTGTTGACTATCGTGAGTTAAATAAAATCACGATTAAAAATATGTGTCCTCTGCTGCATATTGATGATTTATTTGATCAACTGTAAAGATCTCGGATGTTGTCGAAGATTGATTTGAGGTCCGATTATTATCAGTGGAGGATTAAGCCAGAAGATGTAGCTAAGACTGCTTTTAGGATACATTATGGCCATTATGAGTTTCTTGTTATTCCTTTTGGCCTTAAGAATGCTCTAACAGCTTTTATGGATCTGATGAATAGGGTGTTCAGGCTATATCTGGATAAATTTATGGTAGTTTTTATCAATATTATCATAATATATTAAAAGAACTATGAGGAGCATGAAACTTATCAGAGGATAATACTTCAAGTGCTTCGTGAGGAGAAATTATATGCTAAACTGAGTAAATGTGAGTTCTGGCTTGAGAATGTAATATTTCTAGGCCATGTAATTTCTGATGGTGATATTTATGTGGATCCAAAGAAGGTGGAGGTTGTTATAAACTAGAGTAGGCTGACTTTTGTGACTGATCTTAGAAACTTTCTGAGTATGATAGGTTATTACAGGAATTTTGTAGAGAAATTCTCAAAGATTGCTATGCCTTTGACTCAATTACTGAAGAAGAAGGCAAACTTTGAGTGGACTGAGTAATGTGATAAGAGTTTTTAGGAGCTGAAAGATCGCTTGACTACTGCTCCTGTATTGCTTATTCTAAAAGGTTCAGGAGGCTTTAAGGTGCACTGTGATGCCTCTAAGGTGGGTTTAGGATATGTATTGATGTAGCATGGTAAGGTAGTGGCTTATGGATCTGGGCAACTGAATGTGCATGTAAAGAATTACCCTACCCATGATCTGGAGCTTGCTGCTATTTTGTTTGCTTTAAAATTTTAGAGACATTACTTGTATGGTGAAAGGTTCCTTGTGTATTCTGATCACAAAAGTTTGAAGTATCTATTTTCACAAAAGGAATTTAATATGAGGCAAAGGAGGTGGCTTAATTTCTTAAAGGACTATAATTGTGAAATATAGTATAAGCCAGGGAAAGCTAATATAGTTACAGATGCATTGAGCCATCGATCGGGTTATGTGGCTCAGTTGCAAGTTAAGCAGATAGAAATGTTGGATTATCTAAAACTGTGTGATATCCAACGTTATGCTAAGGGTGATAGGATGCTCCTGTCTTATCTTCAGATCCAACCGGAGGTGATTAGCGAGGTTAAGGAGAAGCAAGTGAATAATCCATTCCTTGTGGATATTGTAAGTGATCTAAGTAGAAACTTTCGAGCTGATTTTAATGTTTGGACTGATAGACTATTGAGGTTCAGAGATCGATTATGTGTATCAGATGATAGAGAATTAAAGGACAAGATCTTGAAGGGAGCTCATAGATCTCGATATACAATCCACCCTAGGAAGAATAAAATATTTCAAGATCTGAAGAAAACTTTATGGTGGAGGAATATGAAAAGGGATATTATGTCTTACGTGGAGAAATACCTTGTATGTCAGCAACTGAAAGCTGAAAGGAGGAAGCCTTTTGGGTTATTGCAACCAATGCCGATCCCAAGTTAGAAATGGGAAGATATTACTATGGATTTTATATTAGGACCGTCAAGGACTCCTAAGAATCATGATGCCATTTGGGTTATAGTTGATCGACTGATAAAATCAGCACACTTCTTGGTGATCAAATATTCTCATGACAGATTGTCCCAATTATATGTGAATGAAATTGTGAGACTTCATGGAGTTTCTACCTCTATTGTGTCTAATAGGGATCTCCATTTTGTCTCAAAATTTTGGTAGAGTTTGCATAAGGAGTTGGGGACGGAATTGAAGTTCAATACTGCATATCACCCCCAGACTTATGGCCAATTTGAGTATACTATTCAGATTCTTGAGGATATGTTGAGGGCCTCAGTGTTGGAAATGAAAGGGACTTAGGACAGTTATCTGACACTCGCTAAATTTGTATATAATAACAGTTATCAGGCTAGTATCGACATGACACCTTTTGAGGTTCTGTATGAAAAAAAATACAGGTCACCGATTCATTGGAAGGAGACCGGAGATAAGAGAATTTCGGATCCTAAAATTCTGAAAGAAACTGCAAAGAAAATTAAGCTGATTCATGATAATCTGAAAGTCGCTCAACGTAGAAAGAAAAGTTATGCAGACCAGAGGAGGAAAGAATTGAGCTTTGAGGTTGGAGATTTTATTTTTCTAAAAGTTTCAACATCCAAGGGAACATTCCGGTTCGGAGTCAAAGGAAAATTGAAGCCGCAGTTCATAGGTCCATTTGAAATTCTGGAGAGGATTGAAGTGGTAGCTTATCGGTTGGTGTTACCACATAGTCTGGCGGGCATACACAATGTATTTCATGTATCGATGCTTCGAAAGTATGTCCACGATCTTGCACATGTAATTGAGTACAAGCCCTTGACTCTTGATAAGGATTTATCCTATGTTGAGGAGCCAATACAGATTTTGGAGCACAAGGATCAGAGGTTCCGCACTAAGACCATTCCATTGGTGAAAGTGCTCTAGAGAAATCATCCACCAGAAGAGGCCACTTGGGAGCACGAAGAGGAGATTCGAAGTGAATATCCCAACTTGTTTTCTTGAGGTATGTAGCTTTGTTTAATTTTGATGATGAAATTTCTTTAAGTGGGGAGAATGTGAGATCCCGATCTTGAAACATGATAATTATGGATTTAATTATATGAATATAAATCATGTTTAGGCTTAAATATGTGAAATAATTTGGTATCTAAATAATTTTGAGCGCATTCTAGGCGCGAGCAACCGCTCGAGCGAAGGCGGGAGCGTCCCCTGGCTATGAGCAAGGCACTCGAGCACCGCTCGAGGGGCGGTCACGTGTCCCGCGCATATTCCTCTTTTCTCCCGCGTTTTAAGTGGAAAATTAAGGGTTTGGGGTTCATTTTCCTCAACCACGACGCAGAATCACAAAGGAGAAAGGAAAGAAAGAGAAGAGAAAGAAAAGGAAAAAATCTACCGTCGAGTCCCAATCTGAGTCACGGTAATTGTAGAGCGAGCTTAAGCAAGTGTACCTCGGACGTTATTTTCTATTTTTATAGCTTTACTGTATCTCCAAAAGTGTATTTATGCTTTAAATACATTATTATGCATATTTACCGTAAATAATACTTGTTTCTCCTGATTAATCGGTCAGATTTTAAGTTTACTAGTATATACTACCGATAGTTTCGGCTAAACCCTAGGTATGAAAATGAAGAGTTTTTATGATATTTTCCCATAATTTGTGTTATATAAAAGTTAATTTGTACTGAAATAAAGCTCACGGTGTAATTTATTTCTGAAAATTTTACACAAACTTATACTAATAAATCACTGTGGACTTCTAAAGAAAAAATAAAGGGTTAACTGAAATATTTTTGACTTATTTTTGAGAACTGTACTGTTATAAGTTAAGAAAAATATTCTTGACACTATTAATTAGGACCCAAGACTGATATACAGTCAGGTTAAGTTCTCTGGTATGCCTTAAAACGTTATGATGGTAATCGAGAATAACTCCGTCCATGGAGTTAGACATGGTTCGCCCTTCCTCAGGGCATTAATCTAGAGGGTAGTTACTATTCCAGGCTAGCAATCCCCTATTCTTGATCCCATCAGAGTGGTTAGATTCCATTGGAAGGGATCTCCTATTCCTATTACTAGCCTTTTATTGTGTAGAGTGAACACAATCTATCCTCGATTATTTTTTTCCTCTGCTAGTAGGGTCTACTGGTCGGGTCCATACTTATTGAAAAAAAAGAAGAAAAAAAGATTTCTTTATAATTTACAGATTTAATATCGATTTCTGATTTATGTTTACTAACTTTAGATTTCCAAAACTTAGTTTTAATACTAAATTATGCCTTTTCTATTTCCTTGCACTGTCCTGACCCCGAATACTTTCAAATTTTAATATGACCGCATAATTGTTCCGTATAATAGAATTTTACTGTATGTCTACATGTACCTTGTTAGAGTTTGACTCACTGTTTTACTATTTTTTGCCCTCTAGATAAGACTGTTGAGCTAATACCAGATGAGGAGGAGTGACCTAAGGCTTACCTGAAGACTGTTGGGGATCTGAAGAGTTTTGGATGACCTAAAAGAGAGGCAACTTAATTATAAAGACCTGACTTTGATATATGGTTTTGTGTACGGATTATATGTATATGAATTCAGTATATAGAAATGTATGTGATGTATGTGATGAAATAGGAAACTATGCTTCTATAGGTTAATAGTTTGCTTCCGCTATATAATTTTTTGGATGTTCAGTACAGGTCCTAAATGGCATTTCACTTCTGAACTGTTAGTATAATTGACAGGAAACGTGAATTGTAAGCTATAGAGAGATATACGGCATCTGTGATCCTGTGTTTGTGATGAAATTGTTTGTGGATAGGGTCTATGATATTATATTGTATATCTACAGGTTATAACCAGGTTCTATAAATCCTGTCTAGCCCTTTTTAGGAAAAATTATGTCTCTTTTTTTCTTAGAATTTTAAGTAGTTAATTGGGCTTAGGTTCCTATTTCTGTTCTTGACGGAATTTTCTGAGGATAAAAAAAAACCATTCCGTTACATTTGGGAACTCTTTCATTAACAAATCATTCGTAAGAAGACTCCCCAGGATTTACAGGAGCTTGAAGTGGAGCCAGAACAAGTACTAGAGCTAGATTTAGTTGCCCCATAGCCTCCATGATATCGGTCATTCTTCCAAGTAATTTCAAATATTGCGCCTCACGATCTTGCGGATGGCCACTTCCACGTGTTGTTCTCCTTCTATACTCCATCACTATTACTCTTTCTGAAATAAAAACAATTCTGGTTAGTTCATGACTCAAACACTAACTATAACACTATACACTAAATGATTAGACACAACCACTAATCCTAACTTAGACTAAGCCTAAGTTAATTAACATACACCTTCTACTGCTTATTCAATCTAACTTGTCCTATCTTAGGCTTCTGCATAAAATTCAGACCAAGTCTAAGGCTTCACCTTTTCTGATACCACCTGTGAAGGATCGGATGACAAAATGCCACCTGACCTAATATCCATCAATAACTAAACACAAATTATATAATAACCAATTGAATAAATCATCCAAGCATAGGACAAGATCCAAATGTCACGACAATATATTCACAGCTTCAATGCTACATCGCCTAGAAACAATGTCAGATTAGAGAGATGCCTCTAGGTACCAAAAATAAACCATATAAACCTGCAGAAGTATAAATGTAATCATTAATACATAGTGAAAACAAAACTACATGAGATTCATCAAAATGACCATAATACATCAAAATTTTCTTATGTCAGATACATATATTCATAATTTCATCTTCTCAGGCCTAGCAACTTGAAACTGCTAATCCTCTTCATCAGGCATTAGCTTGTGTTCATTTGGGGGTAAGAAAAATAACAAGTGAGTGAACAAAATGCGCAGCAAGGCACAAATATAATCAAAGACAATGTAGTATATTTCAAAATAAATTGAAGGAATAGAATAAAATCATAATGCAAATACATAAGGAGAAAAACATGATCAAATATATTTTTGGAACACATTTAACTTTCTATATTTATTTCTAATTTCATTAGTCTTCAAAACATGTAGAAATTTTTTTATCTTTAAGGACAATGGCTAGTAGGTCTTACTAGCTAATAGAGCAGACCAATCGAGGAAATGATATTATTATTCCACACAATCTAAGGCCTACCCACCTACCTCAAATTTAACGTCCCATGGTAGATGGTATATCTTTAATCTTAGATATACTGGGCCATAGTTCTTCTTAGCCACAAAATTTTCCCATGGCCCAAACAAAATTTGCTAATTTACCACTATAATATCCTAAGGCATGTTAAGGATTACTGCCCGTTGAAATAAAAATCCTTGGTTTGATTTTATGATTTCTCTTCATATTTCATATCAAAAACTCTATACAAATATTCATAGTTCTTCTTCGTTGATTTTCTCACATCGGGAGAAAATCTCAAATAACAGATAATCGATAACAAATTACACAGTTCCAATTCCTTGATACAAATTCAAATTGCATATCCTTACATATACGAATACATATTTCATATTTCCATATTTCATATATATAGATACAGATTTTCATATTCTTGCAGATACAAATCCATATGTTCAAATTCTTGTGAACTTAAGTCTTAGATTTAAATAAATAATTTTTCTCAAAATATAAACTTGCAGATAACCATGGACTTTACAGAACAGATGATTCTTGGCATAAACAGACTAACAGATAACAATAACTTTGCAGATAATTTTTCATAAATCATATTTTCTAAATTTTGATTTTTACAGTAGCATTGGACATTTTACAGATATGAAATATTAACCGGATAATGAATAAAAATCATAAATCACAATATATGCATCTAAACATGGAATGTTTTCATAAAAACATGAGGCAGCAGTAAAAGATAAAATTTAATCGGTAAAAAATTAACAGAACAGGGTATCAGAACAATAATACTCATAGAAAATATTCAAGAAACTGCAAGAAAGGAAAGATAATGCTTATAGTACACTTGGCTTAACCCGATCTATAAACTTTCTTCTTCGAAAATGACCCGATTCAAACCCGAGACCTCTTTCTCTCTAACTTTTTCTTTCTTTCTCTTTCTCCTTCTTCACGTCCAAATGACTAATCCTTTCCTTTTTTAAATTTATATAAAGTAAATTTTATATTAAAATATATCAAAACCAATGAATCAGATAAGGATGACCGGCGCTAGAGCGTCAGTTAGGCACCCCTCAAGCGTTGGCTGTAAATGACCGACCAAGCTTGAGTACGACTCGCGCGCCCATCAGGCTTTCACATACTGGAATTCACGATTGGTTTGAGCTCGAGTGTCCATTGAGTGACGCTATTCTAGAAATCATGCTTTCAAGTGTGGCTCAGGAGCCATTCGGGTGGCACCATTCTAGATTTTGCACCTTGCACACCGCTAGAGTGTACGTGAGGCGTCCTCCTACCCTTTTCCATTTTGCTCCCAAATTTTAATTTTAAGTTTAATTTTACACTTATATTTAGCCAAATTTTGATTATATTACCTTAATTACTCACAATTATCATGTTTTAAAAATTGATACCTTACAAGGAGGCTGCTATGTGTCATTGCTTTCCCGCCACTTGAAGAGGGATTCTCGAATTTGGTTCTATTGGCTGCCGACGAATTCAATCAAGAGTTCTCGGGACCTTTTCGATAGATTTCTGGCATAGTACACCTCCAAATGTTGAGAATAGAAGCAACCCTGATACCTTACCCATATCAAACAAATGTCGGGTGAGAATCTGAAGAGGTTTTTGGGGCGGTTTATTACTGAGGCCCAAAAAATACCCAAGCTCATCGATGAGGTGAAGCTGAGTAGCTTCATCTCTATGGAATCGGGTGACTTTTTTAAATATCTTGCCCACGAGGACCCACAGACTTTTCGGGAGACTAAGTCCATCGCTCGGGCTTACATCGCAGTAAAGGACGCAAACAAGGTGAAGAACCCAGAGCAGGTGGACCAATCACGCCCTGGGATGACTTACGGAAAAAGGAAGAATGGGGACCATGACAACCCCCGCTGAAAGTAGCCCAGGATAGAGCCGACAACACTGAGAGAGTTCAAGCCCATACATCTGACCTCTCTGAATGACTCCTGGGTGAACATCTTTATGCATACCAAATAGAAAAAGTTCTTGAAGTGGCCGAAACATGTGAAAAACTTAGAGGCAAGAGATCAGACGAAATATTGTGACTTCCATCAATCTCTGAGTCACAGCACAGAGGACTTGTAAGGATCGAGATTCCATGACTCATAATTCGGTAAACTAAAATTAATTTATATAAAATTAAGATCAATGAACGGTAAAAATTCAGAAGCCAGGAACTCACGTTGAATTATGATAAAAATTTATTTGATAAAATTGACTTCAATTACGGTTAATAAAAGATATAATCAATGATATGGAAGTAATTCGGATAATAAATTATCATTCGATTAATAATTAAATTAATTTTGGTTAACGATAAGATAACTTGGTCGCTAAATTTGCACACGATTAACAATCAAACTTGGCTCGATTGGTTAAATATAGCTCAAATCAAATAAGAATTAAATCGCTAGACTCAACGATAAGAAGTTTTAGTTGATTAAATTAGTATTTCGGCTAACCCAAAAGCAGCTTGAAAGCTGCCGAACCTTCCAAACAACAACATAACTAAAATTTATGATCAAAATTAATATTTAGAAGGATCCAATAGCAGCTAAATAAAATTTTGTACGCAAATAAATTAGAGGAGGTATAAATTAAAGGGTCGGCTAACACCTTAATAAATTAAGTTAATTTTAATACACCCTTAATAATTTAATTTGAATTAGTTATTGAGGGATACATGGCACCTCTTGGGATATCAACACTTAGAAAATATTTGAGGAAGAAAAGGAATGGATGGAGCAAAAGAGAGAAACCATACACACATGTACATTGCACATATATAAAAAAAAGGGAAAAGCTATTTTGCACGGCTTAAATTAGTGGAAGACTTAGCACTCTAGGAGGATTAACAAGTATTCAAATAATCACTAATACGGTTCTAATAAATAGCTTATTAAGGAGCCAACAACTCACTCCCATGTAAAGGATGAGTCATCCTTGAGTAATTAAGAAATTGCCACCTTATGGGACATGTGGTAACTCCAAAAAAATTAACCAATGAGTTATGACTTTAGAGGGATAATAAATCTAGAAATTTACCAAAAGAATTGAAAAAAATCAAAGAGAGAGAAGGGAGGAAAGAAAGAGGGAAAATCGGCCAGCTGCTGAACTAGGAAGGGAACCGGCAGTTTGGACTGTAGGACTTTAAAAATTATCCTCCATTAAATTAGGAATGAATTCATCTCCCTCTTTGATTTGTTATTAAATTTTTGATCTTATCTTGAAGTATTGTCAGTCCAATGTTTAAAATTTTCACCAAATCTTTGCTAGAATAGGGAAAGTTCAGCAATATGATATAATATAATTTTGTTGCTGAACTCTACTGCACCTTGTTGATGTCCAAATTTTTACATACTTTATTTGATTGATTTATACCATAAAATTTTTACTGTATATACTTTACAATATTGGCTAAATCAATATTTTTTTTTTGAAAAAATTATTCTCCATAAAATTAGCCGGTTTGATTGAGACAAAGTAGACTAACAGATTTAATCAGCTAAAAACAGAGTAGCTACTGGTGCTAACTTTGACTGCTGTTTTCATAAAGTTTTAGGTCGATTCAAACTCTACAAAAATGAAGTATGATACTTCAATGAACTGGCAATATGTCATAAAATTAGAGTAAATTTATCTTATAAAATCTGACCGGTCTAGCCCAAAGAAAAGAAAGTGTCATAGAATCGGTGAGAAGCAGAGTTATGTATAAAAAAATTAGTACATAACTTTGAACCGGATAAGGATAAAAATAGAAAATTTATATAAGCCAGTTCAAAATTTTGTGCTGATTCTAAAAATGTATGGAAAGTAATTTTTCATGGTGATTTGTCCACTAAATTGATCGAAAAATTGAAGCTTTCTAGTAAACCGACTGCAGTACCAATTAAGAATTTCTACCAAATATGTCGGCCGGATTTTTACGGGTGAACTTTTCATATACAGTACATTAACATAGTAAATTAACCAAATATCAAGTGGACCAGTGGATCATGGGGTAAACTGGCTGCTGAAATAGGGTAAAGAACCGGTTTCAACAAATCGGTTTAGCTATTGGCATTTGAATGGGAAAAAGTGGACCAATTCAGGCATATTTATTTAAATAATGAACTAGCCAACCCATTTTAGATACATGATAAATTGGTTCACATGATAAAATATGAAGAATTTCATTAAAAAGGCTGAATAGATCCATGAACCGGCTATTTGAATAAATTGGTTAGTAAGTTAAAAGGAAACCAAACTGGTTAATAATCTAGTGAAATTAGAAGGTTAATGGACTTGAAGCCACTTAATATGTCACCTAAAAATTTAAGTCCAGCACATGTTAAAATTTATATAAACTTAGTTTTTTGTTATGCACTAATATGATTTTATTATGAAAATATACAATGTTCTTTATCGTTATTTTGTTACAAATGTAAATAATATATTTATATATGAGTGAAAGTCAATATGATACCAAGAAAATATGAATTTTCTATGAAATGAAAAAATTAAGAAGAAGTAAGATTATAAATAAGGGCTTCCACGATAAAATTTTAAGAAGTAAAGAAATTGACCAAAGATTAATTTTAGCGAATAGTATTTCCTATTATACCTTAAGATATTATAGTATAAATTATTGTCTAAATAAGTATCATTGTGTAATTTTAGCTTTTGATTGTGTGGACTGAACACAATCTATCCTGCTCTTGAGATGTAAATAAGGAGGATATGGCCTTTGATTGTGTGGACTAAACACAATCCATCTTATCTTCAGGATGTAAATAAGGAAAAAATATCACTATACTGTACGATTTTAACCTTTGATTGTGTAGACTGAACACAATTCAGACATTAATTAAATGCTCCGTTAGATGGTAAAGTTTACTAGCCATAGTTTCTCAAGATATACAAGATAATAATGTGCTGACAAGTAAAAAGAATCATGTACAAAAAAAAATTTGATTGCATCATAAAAATTATTTAAAAGTATATATGTATTTTTACATACATCACGACTCATATTCCTCTATATGATGCATTTTGAATAAAATATGCATGTCCTTGACTATTATATTCATACTGAGTATTTGACTTACTCTCTTACTATTTTCCTTCCTTTCAGATGTTCCGTAAGAGTTCAAGTCTGGTAAATAAGAGTAAAGAAGAACCATTAAGTAAGCAGTAATCAATAATGATATAACTAATTTAGTTTAATTAATGATGTAAGAACTTGTAAAATTATAAGTATCTCAGAAATATAAATTTTAGTATTTGTAGTTTAGAATTATATTCTCAAATCTCTTATGGTTATCTTGTAAGTTTCGGTGTAATTCTTATAAGATAAATATTGGGATGTTAGTTGGTATATTTCCTTATCACAAGCTGCATTCACATTATTGTTGAATGAATGTCTGAGCCATTGATAATTCATATTATTCTGGATCCTGTGTATTATGGTTTGTTATGATTTACAGATTATTAAGGTAAATACATGTTCCTTATAATTAAGATGAATATAATAATGTGGGATATGATAGCACTACAAGACTCCACAAAAGGAGATCGAGGAGTTGATCCATAGGGGCCACCTCACCAAGTTCTTAAGGAACTCGGGTTAGAATCCCAGTCCGACATGCGAAGACAAGCACGAGTAGCAACAACCAAGGAATAAAGTTGCAGCAAGAGTGGCCAATATGGCGACCACCAGGCCACCCATAATCCGGACCACCAAGAGAGGCCGCTGGACACAAGAAGCCTAGGTAGGAGATGATGTCATTAGTTTTAGCAATGACGATATAGCACTGTAATCTTTCCACATACTGACCGCCTGGTTGTATCCACACTCATTTTAGATGGTATCGTAGATTACCAACTGAAATAAATTTTTATCGATAATAAAAATTCATGCAATTTACTTTATCTTAATACGTATTTCAAATTGGGTCTGAAAAAGAGTCAACTATAGCCGGCCAAAGGAGCACTCCATGGACCAGATAATGAACCAGTGGCCGTCCAAAGGTTTATACGGCTAGATGTCACATTGGGCACGTACCCCAAGATAGCATCCCGCACACTTACCTTCCTGATTGTTGACTTGCCTTTTGAGTACAATGCCACACTCGGCTGACCATGCCTGACAGCATTCGGGGCCGTAACATCAATACCCCATCTAAAAATAATGTTCCCAACAGCATGCAGTGTTAGTGAAGTGTTGGGCACCAGATGATCGTCAAGACATATTATCTATCCCAGGTTGCCTAAGACGACGTCGACATGCCGGTAGAAGACCTAGACCATCGCTATGAAGCGACTCTATAGTAGGTACAATCTGGCAAGGCCACTGACCTCATACCCCTGGATCCGAACAGCCCGGAGAGATGCGTGTAGATAGGGGGCTCGCTCGCCGAACCCTTACACAACCATCTAGTCAGCTTCTTCAGGCAGAATGCAGATGTCTTTGTGTGGACACCCATCAACATGCCTAAGATCTCGGCTAGAGTAATGGTTCATAAGTTGGACCTTGATCCCAGATGTAAGCTCATCAGGAAAAAGCACAAGAACCACTCTATTGAGAAGTTCATAGCCATCCGGGAGGAAATGAAGAAGCTATTGAACACCGGATTTTTAAGAGAAGTCTAATACCCAGACTAGATCTTCAACGCGGTTCTTTTTAAAAAGGGCAATGGAAAGTGGCAGATGTGCGTCGACTTCACCAACGTTAACAAAGCATGCCCGAAGGATAGATTCCCACTGCCAAGGATTGATTTGCTGGTGGACTTCACATCCGAGCATAAACTACTGAGTTTTATGGATGCCTATTCAGGTTACAACCAGATCAGGATGAGTCCGGAAGATGAGGAGCATACCTCTTTCATGACCAACCAATGGACTTACTACTATATGGTCATACCTTTCAGTCTGAAGAACACATACATCATATACCAAAGGCTCATGAACAAAATGTTCAAAAAGTAGATTGGCTAAAATATAAATGTTTATGTAGACAACATGCTTGTCAAAAGTAAGACGACCGACGACCATATTCGCGACCTCACCGAAACCTTTGAGGTGCTCTATGCATACCAAATGAAGTTGAACCATTCTAAATGTGTCTTCGGAGTATCCTCTAGGAAGTTCATGGGTTTTATCGTCTCTCAGCAGGAGATTGAAACGAACCCTAAGAAAATAAAGGCCATCATGAGCATGATCCTGCCACGGAATGTGAAGAGCGTCCAGAGGCTAACTGGGAGACTCGTAGTACTCTCCCGCTTCCTAACTAAGTCTAAAAACAAGTACCTCTCTTTCTTCAGGCCTTGAGGTGGACAAAGACGAACGGTATCCAATGGACGACCGATTGTCAGACCGCCTTTGACGAACTAAAGGAGTACTTAGCAAGCCCTCCTCTCCTAATGTCACCAAGAGAGGGTGAGGAGCTGTAATTATACTTAGCACTTTCAGAGGTGACATTGAGCTCCGTCTTGATTCGTTAGGAGTCAGACATGCAGCAGTCAGTTTACTATGTCAGCAAAACATTGATCAGCACTGAGACTCGATACCCCCATGGTGAGAAGACAACATTGGCACTCGTCTTTTTAGCAAGAAAGTTGTTGCCCTACTTCCAAGCACATCGGGCAGTTGTCTTGACTGACCATCCGTTAAAGGGTACCCTATAGAAGCCTGATATGTCAGGACTGCTAGTTAAGTTTACCATAAAATTAGGTGAGTTTGGTATAGAGTTTAGGCACAGGCTGGCTGTCAAAGGGTAGCATTAGCTGACTTTATCGTCGATACCACGACCCCAATTTCAAATATAGGCTGTGTCGGTAACACTTACTACCAAACTTAAACACTAGATTGGGTTCTTTACATGGACGACTCATCAACAAGCATGGGCAGTGGGGTTGGAGTGTGACAGACTGGCCTTATTCCACCACATAATAGCCACCGTCAAGCCTAAATCCTTACACCAAAATACAAAGAATAGCTAATAACTAGCTGGACATAAATATTTTTCTTTTCTTTTATATGAATAAACCTTTCACGTATACATTGGATCGCTTGAGGCCGAACTACATGAGCTGGCTTTCAGGTTTTAATTTCATACAAGGCCGGCCAACATTAAGGTTGGGCGAACATGAAGGCCTTGACATAACATGAGATGTTACTAGAAATATAATTTCATTCATCTTTAAAGCAGTTACGGAAACATACTAATATTCATAAATTCTTTTATACTCGGAAACTGTTCTACAAATCCTTCTCAAAACATCAAAAGAAATACATCAAGTTCTTCATTGATCAGCTCCGGCCAGTTATGCCGTCTAGCTACTTCATATGATTCTACTGAATTTCATCCTCCATAAGCTTCTCGTCATCTAAAAAATGGCAAGAGTGAGCTACAAAGCCCAGCAAAATACCCACATACAGAAAATATAAATATACATATAATCGGATCAAAGTAAGGGTTCATATCATAACTTTAGCATACAAAATCACCATATCGTTTCTTCTTTAG
>JAOVVI020005793.1:0-16151 GCA_028571085.2 Nepenthes alata
AAATTGACACACGTGCACCGATTAGGTGCACATTAGATGCTAAGACAAAATATTAAGCCACATGAACATTAACTCAATCCCACATCAAGTACAACAGACATTGACAATTTACCAAAAGTTCATATAAGGATTCCTCAGGTGCACATCAGATATGAGTAATCTGTTAAAAGTACGTTTGAGTATTCCTCGAACGTTTTTTAGACGTGACCTTTCTACCCAGAATGCACAAGTACAAATGTCATGCACCAATCGGGTGTCATTCAACCTGAAGTAACCCGATTTAAAAGTTAACTTTGGCCATATTCTTTATTTAACCTCAAAACTTTTCTTCCTTAATTTAATTAATGATAATTAAAATTATAATTTAAAAATCATTCCTCATAGATCCTCTATGGTGTCATTTAAGTCACAATATCTAACAATATGATCTTCTCATTTCACTAGGAATGCAAAGTTTTGAGACTACAATGCTAGTCTTCACGAATGATCTCCTTCTCTTTTGTGTGGTCGATTGAGAGTCTTTGGAGACCATCTACCATTGCTTCTCAAATTTCTTTTATCTCTCCTTGTTGGTCCCTAATTTAGAAAACAAGTGAATGCTTTATCTGTAGCCAAGGTAGTATGTTTGTTGAGTAAATAAAAAAAATCACAAGCTTTGGGATTGGAAATCTTCATGTCCGCTATTTGGGAGTTCCTTTCATGTCGTCCCAACTTGGCAATTTTAACTATTTGATGCCTATTGAGAAAATCTCTAGCAAAATCTTATCTTAGAAGAATTGTTGGTCGTCCTTCAACAGTCATATCAAGGACATCTTCTTTGTCCTTGTGAATATTAATAGTTATTGGGTGTCTATTTTCGTCATGAGCAAGTCTATTCTAAAAAGAATTGAGAGTGTCCTTAGGAGATTCCTTTAAAATGTCCCTAACTTTGAGAAGCTCTCTACTAAGCTGACAAGGGTTAAAGTTAATAATTTTAAAAATTAAAGTAATCTGGGTCTCAATAATTTTGTTGTGTGGAACAAAATTCTTCTGGTTAGATGTTTATGGAGGTTAGTGGTGGGAGTGACTACTTGATTTGGTTGGAATGTGTTAGATGCTACCTTATTAAGGATAAATGTATCTAAATTATCAAAATCTCACAATTACCCCCTTGGAGTTTCAAGAAAATTATCAAGCTTTGCGACTTTCTAGGACCTTTTATACGTCACATTGTGGGCAACGAAAAAGATATATTCCTGTAATTTAATTTTTGATATCTTTTCGATGCCTATATAGTTACCTTTTTTGGATCATATCACTATTGATGTAGACATTCATTGAAATGTAAAAATAAACAATGTTATCTTGGACAACTTGTGAAGATAGTTGCTGCAAGCTCTCCTCCCTATGGGCTCCTTCATTTGGTCATGGCAGACCTATGATCTTTGCCCCACTTTTGTAGACTATGTCTGTAGAGACCTCAACATTAATAGCCCTTTCTTTGTCCAATCAACTTGGAGGATTTTTCTACCGATGAGCTCGGACTATGTCTGGGGTCTTGAATACCACCCTTTTCATACTTTTGTTCTTTGGTTAACTATGAAAGACCGTCTTTGGACACCTAGCACTTCCTTCATATTACCTCTGGTATAATTTGTAAATCTATTGAGAAATCAGTTAATCGCTTCTTCTTTGATTGTGAGGTTACCAAGAAGATTTGGAAGGTTGTTCCAATATCAAGTGTGTGTGGTTGTACGACGATTTGAGCAACACCATCATATAAGTGGTGCTCAAATGGAAGTCTTGATCATGCATCAACTTTTGGTTTACGGTGGCTGTAATAACTACAACTTACTTTATTTTAAAGGATTAAAATACCAATATTTTTCATACATTATTTTGCTATGATGGGAATAACAGTTATAAAAGTTTTTAATTACTGAAAAAATACTTGTCAGTATGTCACTGCTAAAAAACCATTACTTAACACACTTAATGCTTTTAGGATCCTTTAGTAACAATAAAATTGCAACACTCAGTGTGCCTTATAGTGAAAAAAATATCACATAGAAGATAGTTTATTTAGAGGCCCAAAATTTTGCTATTGAAAGTATCTAAATTTATCACTAAATCATATTCTTAGTGGTGAATTTTTCCTTCTAATATCAACAATTAGATTAAAAGGTATTGCTAAAAGTGTATAAATTCGTCATCAATTGATATAATTTGGTGAAATTTGCCTTCTACTTACCAAAGTTGGAGACATAATCCAGCAATATCATTCTTAATGATAAAAAAACATATATATTTTGGACACAATTCAAATTATAAAGCAAAGGTCTTTTGATGATCTTATCCAACTAGAGTGCCCTAACATTGTTCAACAAGTTAGATGTAACTTGTGGGCAACAACATCAACCACAATCAAGACCGATTCAAGATAACCTATTCTGTAATGCATGCTAATTTTTAATTATAAAATCATCTTACTTAGATTTTTTTTTTCTAACATTAGTAAATTTGTGCAATAATATATTTAAATATCTCATATTAAATGATGGAGTAAGACTGATTTAAAAAAGATATAACTTTTAATTAGTACTTCATGATAAGTGCCTGTGACTTAATCAATTAGTACAATTTACAAACGGAAAGTTACTTCTGCAACAATAGAATTTGAAAGCAAGACAATATAAAATCATAATTTACATTTTATAAACTCTTATTTTATTTGAATTTAAGATTATCTTTGTTGAAATAGATTAAAAAGGGATGCACCCAAATAAAAAAAAAAAGGATGTCAACATTTTAATATCATAATTAAATAATGATTAGCCTAATAATAAAGCGGTGAGATTCAAATTTAAGAAGTCTCAATCTAAACTGTCATAAGGAATAAAAATATAAGAATTTAAATTCTCAAAAGAATCTAAATTATTAAAAGATAAACTATCAAATGGGGTTTAAATAGTCAGTAAATAGACCATCAAGAGTATATACTGTTAAAATGCAAGACCGACAATGTTGTGCTATCAAAGATCAGATTCTCTATTTTGGAAAAATGGCAAAAGAGTCTAGGCTATTGATCTAAGCTAGAGGCTCATGCCAACTCACATACAACATTAGCATATATCAAAACACATCATTTGAGGAGTTATTCATACAATATACTTAGAAATTTTTCACTTAAGCCTAGTATCATATGAAGTGGCAGCTTGTGCCTGAATACAGGAAGACATAATGTTCTATCAAAACTATACTCTGATGGTCAGGAAAATCACTACCGCGGCTCCTAAAAACCACCTAGACCAGTAACGGTCAAGGAAACCGCTACCATGGCTCCTAAAAAAGACCTAGATGTGTCAAAGAGAGAAGTTTATATTTGTGCTCAATGAGATTTAGTTGATCAAGGTATAAAAATCCTATCTCATAAGAGGAATAACCTTCATGCATGAGATCTCATTCTGAGTGGTTACTAAGATATAATAGTTACTTAATCTAAGTAGTAAACCATTCTATATAGCTACTCTAGCTAGAGAGTTGTTGAAAAACTTCTTAAATAGGTTTAGTACCACCATAAATATTAGCCCTGTGTAGCATTGAAAGGGGCATCTTATGTAGCCTGAGCTTCATCTGCTTTTGCAGGACAACAATTATTCAAACATAAATTCTGCAACATTTATGCCTACAAGCAAAAAGATGAAAAATTTTTCCAATAGAGCATTTTTTCCACACAAAAATTTCATATGGCAAAGAGTCATATGACATCGTATTTCCAAAATGATGTCAACAACATCACTAGTTTTTAGTTATGGTGGAGCCATTCGTTTCAAATTTGCCATGTATTATAGTATCACTTTTTCTGTGTAACAAAAGATCATCGGCCCTACTCCATGGGCTAAGTCTAAATTTTAAATGTATAACCTCACCCGTAAGAATAATAAGATCAGTTCAAACATATAGTATCAAGAATCAAACTCATAACTATGCACCTAACTATGATGCAATAAATTACTCTTACCAACTACATTAATTCATATATATGTATATTTATATTACTATAGTAATAGTAACAGTCGTCATAATTTATCCTTCATCTATCATCACTTCAATAGTATTATAATCCTCCCAGTGAGCAAGTTTATATATCTACTCCATAGCTACAATTAAAAATTTGGTAAATCAATAGTGAAGATTGAATTAAATTATTTAAATAACTATTTAATTTTATAATTTATCTACTTAATTTTTAATTATAGCTATAAAATAAATGTGAGTCTCTCCCCTTAAACAACACTAACAGCTCATTTCTATTAGTAGTAGTATGTCTTATAAACTAATCCTATTAAGTACGGTGATCTACTGTGTCCATGAGTTTCTCTTCCATTATCAAAACAATATCTACATTTATGATCACTATTTATAACATTTATTTTAATGATAAAGGTAAATTTGAGCATTGTAATTGATAAAGATTAATATTAGGAAGATAATAAACCTATTTTTAGATTTCAATACAGATTTAACCTTTGTTAATTAAGATATCTTTTTTATTTATATTTTCCTTTCTTATATCATTATGTGTAAAAAAACATAGGAAGATTTATAGAAGTCGAAGCTAAATAAAGGCGACGACAAAAAGCAAAAACGAAGATTGAAGAAGGCAAAAAGTCTGCCGTTTCATTAATGCTCAGTGGAGAGCTCTCAAATTGCGCAGAAATACACACTGCTCGAGGGAGGAGATATATATTAACATATCTTGCCTAAAAACAAAAAAAGAACTACCCTAAAATAAAAATACAAAATATATTACAATACTATAATATGGAAACTACCTAAATTACAATGCTATACAAAATAACCTAAAATACAAAATGGACGTAAATACAATATCACGTATTTGTTAGATATTGAACTGGCGAAAACAGCCACAAAAGCGGAATTTATAATCGACTTTATATACATCCGGCCATTTATGCTCTGTTTTCCGTCGTTTGATTCAGACCGGTTCCATGCTTCTGGACACTCCATCACTCGTTTAGATGGTGTATTGCTTGAGTTGAATGCCAGGGACAAAGCCAGAAATCTCAATTTATAGGCGAAACCATCACCCGCCTCAACCGAGCGTTTTGTGCTCAAACCGGCCAAAATTGATTAATTAACTTAATGGGAGAGTTATCACCACTTAATGGACCACAATTACTTCAACAATTAACTGAGAAAAATGGCAAATGCTGATGAATCGATCGAGAAAGACGAATCGGGTTGTAACCCTAATTCGGCTTCAGACAAGCCGTGCGCTGCTCGTGGCTCGATCGGCTCAACGGCTCATGGGCCGGCTCAGCGGCTTGGGCCGGCTCAGTTGGGCTGAAACCTACATTGCGTAGATTTGAGGATGCCTCGCAGGCCACTGAGCAGGACATGGCTTCACTCCAGAGCGAGATCATTAGACTCAGAGAAGAGTTGACAACTCGAATCAATCTAGAGGAGTTAGGCACTGTTTTTCACGCAAGGCTCCTGAACGGCGTTCGGCTATGCCGGTAGATTGCCTCCATCATTGACCCCAACTTTCCCACCAATATCTTCAATCAAAGGAACAGGGCTGCCCGACACCGGTTTGACCTGATTAACTTCACCAACAGGGACGATCCATCGTCTCGTCCACCTGCCGACCCCCAGCCTTAGGGCTGTCGTCCTTGTTATATTTTCTTCGTATTCATTGTATATTATTTTTCATAACGATGTTTGTACAACTTGTTTCTGTAATGAATAAAAGAAGATTTTTCCAAAGTTGGTGACAACATCTTTATTTTTATACATCCCCACTTTCCTGGGATTGTTTGTCGGCCGAGCGAGTTCACTTTTGTAGCCGGGCCCTTTAGAAGAGCTAGAGTTGTCGTGGGCTAACGACGAGCTACACAAGGGTGTCACGTGACATCTGTCATAATAATACCTGTAGGCTGATTTGCTAGAGTTAAAACATATGTCCTTTGCTATTATAGCGATGCAACCTTTGAGCCTCACTACCTCATTGTTCCCTGTAGATGCTCTTCTTACTAAAGCGTGATGTCCCCCGCTATTCTTTTCATCACTTTCTCTCCATAGGCATCTCAACTTTTACCATAACTGATTGACATATGATCAACATCCCAACTTTTTTGGCCCTAGCACAAGGGGCATCGTCTTCTTCTTCTCCTAAACCTTTGGCCAAGGAGGGAAGTGGAGATGGGCGATTGGTGGAGGAAATCAAAAAAGAGGACTCAGTGAACGGGGTCTCCGCTGAGGAAGGACGCCACCCAGGCACCCTGAGGGCGCCTCCAGGCCCTGAATCTATTGGGTCTTTTCGTTAGGTACGCCCGCTTTGTTGAGATGCAATCCAGATGCTTTGTCAACATTGTTTATAACTATTCCCTCTTTTTTATTTGGTAGCCTCGGGGGTGCCGTGCTGGTTGGAGGAGTCTGCACAGTTACAGGGGGATGAGGCTGCTATTGGGGACGCAACCGATCTCTTGTTGCACACACAAAGCGATCATGTCACGAGGAAATGGAGTGTTGAGTTGAGGCTACTGTCGAGGACGCATTGCAAAGTTGTGCAGGCCAATTATCTTGAGCAGGCCCTATTTGAGTCTAACGCAAGATTGTGGGAGATCTATGAAGCCCACGTCCAAGCCTTGGGCCAGATCACGCCACTTAAGGATGAGTTGAGGACCAAGCTCCGCCCCGAGGAGGTGGCCTCTGCCCTAGAGGAATGGTTTCAGGAGGGCATCCATTTCAGCGGATGGATTGTCTCCTTAGCGGCTCCCGACTTCCTCGTGGGTTTCCCAGATTTAGGAAACGTTGGAGCTTCTCGCCGCTCAAACTTAATCGGCTACCCAGTCAGAGAGGGTAAAGAGCCTGTGCCTCGTTCGTCGAGGGGTCCTCGTCCTTAGGGTGGTCATCTAGGTAGGCCGTACGCGCAAATAGCACCTTGTATCCTCGAGGCCTTCAAATGGACACAAGTGCACATCTTGACTATTTAATGAAGCCACTAGACTGTCCTAATCTTTGTTAATGAGGTTTCTATTGCATGTTGGACGTTTGTGTTCCTTTGTACTGATGTGATTGTATACTGAGACCGATAAGTATGTTGTATACTTTGTGAATGCAAATCGGTAGGATTTTTTTCTTTTCGATTGTTGTTGTTGGATCTTTCTGTTGGGCATCTGCTATCCACCCCTCTCTCTTTTGGTTCAATAATATTGCTGTTTTGGAGGGCGGTGCCTACACTGTTATTTTGGGCACCCAACCCCTTGTTGAAGTATGTGTCAGTTTCCCGTGCTTTGTTTCGATCTATTGACCATTGCTGACTGATGATACTATCTCATTCGGGAGAAGTTCACTGTACACGTGTTGAGAAAGCCCCTTAAGTTTTTTGTTCGATCGCAAATGGGCCACTTGGTATGAGACCATGGTGTAATTCGACTATGTGTAGGCTGCTCGATGTGGACTGAGGTTCAATTTGACAGAATATGGGTCGCTCGATGCGGTATTGAGGTTCAATTTGATCGTGTATGGACCTCTCGAGGTGGACTGAGGTTTAATGCGACTGCGTATGGGCCTGTCAGTGTAGGATCGAGATTTGGTGACGGGTGAATGAAAACTCACCCGACTTAGGGACAATTTAGGTCACTCTACCTCAAGTCATGCAAGCACTCGTATGAGCAAACACACAATCAATAAACAATGCAAATTTATATGGACAAAAGAGAAAGAAGGAATTCACTTTTATTGATTTAAACACGCCACACTTAGGCATTTCAGCGATGCATGATGCGCCTACCTAGGTTTGGTGTAACTTTATTGATAATATCTTTTGAGGTGGATGACATTCCACGTTTTTAGTACCAGCTTTCCGTTTTGGGTATGTAATTTGTACGCACCACTTCTGAGGACTGCTGAGATGAGGAATGGGCTTTCCTAATTTAGGGAACGCTTATTCTTGTTTGCTAACTTTCTTGTGGCCTCTACACTACGAAGCACCAGGTCACCGACCTTAAACTGACGGGCTTTAACTTTCTTGTTGTATTACCGGACGACCCATTGTTGGTAAGCCACCATGTGCATCTTGGCCGCGTCCCTTGCTCCTTTAAGCAAGTTCAGAGCAGGTCCAGATGCTCCCATAACCACAAGGAATTTCCAGCCATATCAAAACCTTCGATCTGAAGATTGGGCAGTCCAATTTTCATTAGGATGACCACTTCGGTTTTGTAGCAAAGGTTGAATAGTGTCTCGCGAGTGGGCTCCTTCAGTGTCATTCAGTATGATTCGTCCAACCATGAGTCCCCAGTGTCTTCCAACTTGGTTTTTAGCCTGTGCAATAAGGTCCGGTTGATGACCTCTACTTGTCCATTCGCTTGCGGATTGGCAACAGAGGTGTGGACCAACCGGATGCCCAATCTTGTGTAATATTTACTAAAGTGCTTGCTGGTGATTTGAGTATCGTTGTCGGTCATGATCATTTGTGGAACCCCAAACTAGTAGACAATATTTTGCTAGAGGAATTCTGTTGTGTGGTATTTTGTGATTTGAGCTAGTGGGGTAGCCTCGATCGATTTTGTGAAGTAGTCGATTCCTACCATGAGGAACTTCGTCTATCTAGACGCGGTGGGGAAGTGTCCGAGTATATCGAGTCCCTACTGTGCGAACGACCACGGGGCCTTTAGCTCTATGGGCGACTAATGGGATAGGTTATCATAGAGTTGACAGTTCTCAGACCTCTTCACGAACTCCATGGTGTCCTTTCTCATTATTAATCACTAGTAACCTTGGTGCATCACCTTAAAGGTTAGGTTCTTACCACTGATGTGCGACCTACAGATTCGAAGATGGACCTCGCTCAATGCGTAGTCGACTTCCTCTGGTGTAAGGCATCGCAAGTGTGGGGCGGAGTACCCATGGCGGTACATCCTATTGTTCATGATGGTGTACTAGCCAATGGTCTTCTTCACGCGTTTAGCATCCTCCGAGTTCTCCGACAGGGTGCCGTCTATTAAATATCCCCAGTAGGGGGTCATCCAATTCTCATTGTCGGAGATATGTAGCACCTCCTGCTCGAGCTCCTCCATGCTCAGGGTGGTTAGGATTTCTCGCATTTTCCTCGAGTACTGCTTGGGGTTTTTGGCCGACGCGACCCTTGCCATCTGGTCAACCTTCCAATTGTCGGCCCATGGTATGTGTTCCACCTTGACTTTGTTGAGCTCGCGGGTCAAGATTGTTGGGGTCCCGAGTCAAGATGGTGATTTTGACAATGAAATCCTCCAGAGCTTGCCTCTTTATGGCTGACCTTGGTTTGAATTCTATGTCGAATTTACCCGGTTCGATAGCCTACCCCACTAGTCCGTCGGACATATCAGTCTTCTGTAAGATTTACTTTAGAGGCTGATCAGTCAAGATGACAATCTTGTGCCCCTAAAAGTATGGACGTAGTTTCTGGGCCAAATAGACAAGTGTCAGTGCGATTTTCTCTACGTGTTTGTAGCTGATCTCGTTGTCCTCCAAGGTCTTACTAACATAGAAAACCGGCTGTTACACGTCTGCCTGCTACCGGACCATAATTGAGCTAAACACCTTCTCCAAAACTACAAGGTACAGGTACAGCTCCTTACCTTATTCTGTTGATGCTAGGAGGGGAGGACTAGCCAGATAATCTTTCAGCTCTCGGAAGGCGGCCTGGCAATTTCACGTCCATTGGAAGCTCAGGGACTGGCAAAATGGGAGGTATTTTTCCATGGATTTCGTTAGGAAGCGGGAGAGGGCCGCTAGCCCTCTAGTTAGCCTTTAGATCTCTTTGACAGTCTGTGGCGAGCTCATATCCATAACTACTTTTATCTTGTTGGGGTTTACCTCGATCCCACATTCGGAGACGATAAAGTCTAAAAACTTCTCGGATGACACTCTGAAGACACATTTAGAGGGGTTCAGTTTTATTTAGTGTTCCTAGAGCACCGCAAAAGCCTCGGCGAGATCACGAATATAGTTGTTGGTTATTTTACTCTTGACGAGCATGTCATCTACATGAGCCTTCATATTTCAGCCGATTTCAACCTTGAATATTTTATTCACGAGCTTCTGGTAGGTGGCGCCTACATTCTTTAGACCGAAGGGTATAACATTGTAACAGTAGGACTCCTGGTCAGTCATGAATGAGGCGGGCTATTTGTCCTCCGAACTCATTTGGATATGGTTGTAACCTAAATAAACATCCATAAAACTCAACAATTCGTGCCTAGATGTGGAGTCCACCAGTAAGTTGATCTTTGGCAGTGGAAAGCTATCCTTCGGACATGCCTTACTAACGTCGATGAAGTCGACGCACATTTGTCACTTTTCGTTACTCTTTTTCATAATGACCACGTTGGAGAGCCAATCCAGATACTAGACCTTCCTTATGAAGCCCGCATCAAAAAACTTCTTTACTTTCTCTTAGATGGCAATAAACTTTTCAATGGATTGGTTCCCCCTCTTTTGCCTGACAAGCTTGCAGCCGGTATCGAGGCCCAACTTGTGAACCATTACTTCGGTTGAGATTCCAAGCATATCAACGGGGTCCACATGAAGAAATCTATATTCTGCCTTAAGAACCTGACTAACCGGTTGCACACGGGTCTGGCGAGCGAGCTTCCTATTTGTATGCATTTTTTTGGACTATCTGGATCTAGGGGGATGAGGTTGGTCACTTTGTCAGGCTGGGCTTACTACAAGGTCACTTCATCCCAATGGTCTAGGTCTTCGGTCGACCCATCTGGGGCGGCTTGGTGACTTGGGACAGATAACACGTCCGACCAGCCATCTAGTTGCCCAACACTTTGCCAAAGCCACATGCTATCGGAAACTTTATTTTCAGATGCGGAATTGATGTTACAGTTCCAAATGCAACCAGGTATAGTCAACCGAGTATAGCATTGTATATAAAAGGGAAGTTGACAACCACAAAAGTGACCGTGCGGGACACTATTCTGGGGTGCATGCCCAAAGTAACGGCCAGTTGGATGGTCTCTTAGATGGCCACTAGTTCATTATCCAGCCCATAGAATGGCCCTTCTACAAATTTTAGTTGACTCTTTTTTTGACCTAATTTAAAATACGCATCGAGATAAATCAAATCATGTGAACTTTTATTTTCAGTAAAAACTCGTTTCAACTGGTAATCAACAGTATCATTTGAAACAATGGCAGATACACCTAAAGGGTTAGAATGGAGAGAGACTACATATGTCATATCGTCGTTGCTAAAACTAATGACAGCATCTCTTACCCTCGGTATCTTATTTCCAGCTGGCCTCTCCTAGCAGTCCAAGTAGTCGGTCTTGTGGTCATCATATTGACCACTCTGGTAGTGACTTGGTTCCTTGGTTGCTACTAGTCTGATCTCTCTTTGCCTGTTGGACTAGGGTTCAGCCCTGGGTTTCTCAGAAATTTGGTGAGGTGGCCTTTCCAGATCAATTCCTTGATCTCTTTCTACAGGGTTCAAAAATCCTCTATGCTGTGACCCGGAGATTGATGGTAGTCACCGTATTTCATCTGATCTCCTCCCTCTGAGTTCTTGATCAATTTTGACCACTTTAAGAACTTCTCCTCTTTGATCTGCATAAGAATAGTTGCCTAGGAGTCATTTAGAGGGGTCAGGTTCAAGGGCCTAAATTCCCTTCGCGCAATCGGCTCTAACCTAGGCTGCTTTTTGCAGGGGTTATCATGATCCCCATTCTTCCTCTTTTCATCTGTCGACCCAAGTTAGGGGTGGTCCACTCATTTCGAGTGCTTTGTCTTGTTGGTTTCCTCGGTAGCTAGGTAGGCTTGGGCGATGGACTTGGCCTCCTGGAATGTTTGTGGGTCCTTGTTAAAAAGTCACCCAGCCCTAGAGTGGAGATAAAATTGCTTAGTTTTACCTCGTCAGTGAGTTTAGGTATTCTCCGGGCCTCAGTAGTAAATTGACCTAAGAAACTCTTTAGACTTTTGCCCAGCCTTTGTGTGACATGGACGAGGTGCTAGGGTTGCTTATCTTCTCAATGGCTGGAAACGAACTATGATAGGAAGCTATCGAAAGATCCCAAAAATTTCGGATCAAATTTGTCAACAACCTGTAAAACCAAATGCGAGCATCTCTCTTCAGAGTTAGGAGAAAGTACAGGCCCATAGCGAGTTCATCCAGGCCCTGAAAGTTGAGTAGAGTACAAAAATGGTCGAGATGATTTATGGGGTCAGTACTTTCGTCATATGGTTCCAGGGCCGGCATCTTATACTTGGGAGAAAGCATTTGGGTCTGAATATCCATAGTGAATGGTGACCTCTTTAGTTCGGTGGAATGTCCACCAGCGTCTCCTTTGAATACGTGCTTTTATATTTTTTTAACTTTTTTCTCTACTCGAGAGGAGGTTGCAATCGTTTTGGCATTGAGGTAGGTCCTCAACTTTGAGCGTCCAGCCAAGTAGGGCGAGGCCAGTTAGCTGCCTCCACTAGCCAGTCGAATGATGCGTGAGGCTCCTTCTTGGGCCAGGGGCCTCTGTTCGTCGCAAGAGTAGCACATATTTCTTCATTTCATGCTCTCCTCCGAAGTCCCACTACTCAGCCGACCTTCTAATCTTGAGCGGCTCCTGATATTGGAGGCCGCTAGGGCCTCAAGGTCGCCCAATCGCTGAGCCCACCTAGCTGGTTTCTTTAATTTCTGACCTTCGTGTCTGGAGGCCGGAGTGTGGGCAAAGGTGGAGAGAGCCCCCACCCCCGATAGCCTTGGTGTGCACAAAGCGTCTGGAGTATCCGAGACATGTTGTTCATTTGCTCTGTCGTTGCCATGATGAAGGGAGTCGATTGCTCCCTGCTCGGCTACCCGTGGACAGGTCGTCATCGGGGGAGGTAATGTCCTTAGCCGGTGTGTTGGCCTATGCTCTCGTATTAACCATACTTCTAGAGGAAATAGTGATTAGGCCTTTTGTTCACATTCCCACAGACAGTGCCAATGATGCATCCACAGGATCTGGGTTACTGTTAAATTCAAAAGTCCACTTGATCTTCCTCTTTGGGTCAAACTGAAACGGGTCTGAGTTGGTAGCTTTGAACCTGAATCTTGCACACTACAATTGAAGAAAATATGTTAGAAAAAAATAACAAAACTCGCTCATCGATTTATCTTCTAATGCTCAAGTTAGAAATTTTTCACAAAAAATTAAAAGATGAGTAAATACAATAATAATGTATGGGATTGGAGATTGGGTTTGACACGAAGGTTGCACACGTCGTAGAGCGGCTTTGTGGTTGTGTGGTCAGGGAAAGTGGCTCTGTCGTGGTGGAGGTGAGAATTTTGAAAAAATTCTCGAGCCTTGGAGAGAGAAAGAGGAAAGGGCATTCGAGGTTTTACTTAATTGTCTATGAGAGTTGATGTGAGCACTTAAGAGAGTTTGCCTCTTGAGTTTGTCTCGAGGGACTTGGGTGGTAAGAATGGTTGTCAGCTGCCTGAAAAAGATTTTTTTTATCTGGTAAGGAGGTTACTAGTACCATTTATGGCAACCATGATCGGTCGGACATATCGCTTCCTTTCCTATAGAAATGTTGTACTCGGTAAATGTTGAGATTTTCATCGTGGGAGATACGATGAGTTGGGGGCTTCCTTTCCTGGGAAAATCATGATCCGGGGAGATATTAGGTATCTTGATCGGTTAAGACAAGTAATTTGTCATGCGCGAAAACAGAATCGTGGGCCGTCTGTCTTGGGCCATATCCGATTTGAGCCGCATCCTACCGATTAAGGTGCACTTTCTGTCAATAGAGGCGTTGACCATCCTCTGAACCAGTAGGCCGTATTTCTTCTGGGCTAACCATCCTTTTGGGCTGGCCAATTTGTATTGTCATCATCAAAACATATTGTTAGTAGAAGTTATAAATTTCAATTATTTTCAAAACTATTTTCTTAAATAAAAAAACAAGACTCCCTAATGTTAGGTTTTACATGTGGGAAGAGAAATATTTGAAAACAGAGTCAATATTATTTTTTTTGTTTGATTTGTATATATGATAAATATTATATATGAAACAAAGGTACAAGTGTAATGTCTAATTTTTAATTATAAATTATAATGTTATTAATATAATTTTACATTAAATTAAAAATAATTTTATAATAAAAATTTGAAGAAAAATTATATTATTTAGAATTAGACTTGATACCTAAGTGATCCCTATTTTTATGCACATGCATATTTGAGATAGAATTCGCACGCTTGATGAATGCTTCTAGGGGTGCTTATATTCATTTATGGAAGAATGGTAATGCCTGAGATATGCCTATAACAATGCTCATGTTTGGTTTAAACAATATAGGGTGCCTTATGTAGGCTTGTGTTAGCGCTCCCGCATTGATGAGGTAAAATGTTAGCTCTGAGCTGCGCTTGATACGGTGGTCATGCGAGCTAATGCAGTAAAATGGCACTTGATGCGTGCCCATCTAATACTCGTATGCTAATTATATCATAAAAAGGCTAAGCACGACCATAGCAGGTTATTTTCACACAATAAAGGGAGAAAAAAGAGAAAAATAAAAGAGAAAAAGAAGAACATGGGAGAGAGAGGATTAAAAAGATTTCAGAACTTTATTTTATTAGGTCTCTTAGATTAGAGATAATTTTTAGTGTGTTTCAGAATTTTTAAATTTTATTTATATTTTTTGATTTTACTTTATATACATATTATCTTTATATACATATAGAGTTTACCATTTTATATTTTGTTAAGAATTATTGTAAATGATTAAAAAAAATCAATATATTTTGATTTCTTAGTATATTAGATGTACTTAAGGATTATGTCTATCATTCACGGGTAGTAAAAAAAGTAACTTTTGACGTGATCCATAGAGAAAATTTATAGACGACCTACTTACAGATTTAAATAGTAATAATTTGATATAAAGTTATCGAAAGCATGTGTCATATTATCTTAAAATTAACATTTTGGTCCTTAGTTATCAATTTTAGTATGTTTTAGATTTTTAATATTTTTACCAATATCATATTTAATATTTAAAATATTTTGACCTTTTGATAGTTACAATTTTTGACATAATTTTTAAAACTATCTAACATTAATCTTTTACGCTTTTAAAATTATGTGATATTTTGACATTTGAGCAATTTTATACCATTTAAATAGTTTAACATTTATATATGTATTACAAATTTTGGCGTACATGGTTTGGACATATTAAAATTCGATAAGATATTTTTAATTTTACAATCATTCTATCTAATTTATACAAATCATTTGTATATATATATATATATTTGTTAAGTTTTATACTCATAATTGTCCTATTTTTTGACCTTTCACATTACAAGTCTATAAAATTACTTGCAAGATCTTAAATGGAGAAGATCCAAGGGCTTTATTATTATTTTATTATTTGAGCAAAATTACTTATTTATAATCTATATTATTTGGTATACACTTTCACTAGTATGGATATTTATACAAGCTTTACATTATCATTGCTTGGATGCTTGGTAGAATGCTTTTTTTTTTTAATGGATAGGTTTGGTATGAATAGAATTAGTACGAGCATGTTATTAAATTGATTTATTTATGGATCGAATATGGTAGTTTGGTTAGCATATGGTTTGCCGTTGAGTTTGATGAATATTGTATTATTTTGAATTTGGTTTTAGCCATATTCAATCAAGCGATCTGAGTTATTTAGATTTTGTTTAATTTAAAAAAAAATTAATTATTTAAATTTATTTAATTACTTATTCGGGTCAAAATAATAACAATAAGAACCATCTAGATACCAAAAGGAGGGGCGCGGACCGACAACAGGGGACTTGTGGATAGGACAGGCGGCTACCATTGATCGATCATTGACTAGCACTATTTTTGCTAATGCTCGCATTAATCGTCCTAACTGTTAATATCGAGTAGAGCTAATTGACCGTTGATTGGCTTCGCAGCAGCAGATCGCCGGTATCTGCCGGTGGCTAGCAGCGATACATTATTATTGATAGATAAACTTACTTTTTACATAAAGTTAGCTTTTGGGGGGGTGGAGGTATAGGCTTCAGCAAATTAGCCGAGCCGAGCCGAACGGCTTCTTTGAGCAGTTTTCGAGCCGATTACAGTTTCGCTTCTCTTCGTCTTTCTCGATTCGTTTA
>JAOVVI020005794.1:0-16150 GCA_028571085.2 Nepenthes alata
ACCAAAATGTGCTCATATATTAAAGAAATTTTTATGTTTTTTGTAACCAAAAAGATTTGATCGAAATTAGGTCATCTAACTGGTCTAGTCATATCAACTCAGAATTTTGTAGGATTCAGTCGAATATAAAAGTATTATGTATGAATACGATCATAAGATTATTCTCAATTAATTTTTGATTTGGGCATGATTACAAGTGACAGCATCCAGTTTGACCCACTTGACCTAGATTATAATGTTTTGTAAAGATATATTTTTAATTTTAGAAAAAAATTTAAGTTTAAAAAATTATTTTAAAAAATTATATTTTATATAATTAATAATTTTTTTATAAATATTTTTATTAAAATATATATTTATGTAATATTTTATCATAAATATTATAATTTTAAAAATATTATATATTTTTAGATATTTTTATGCAAATATAATTTTTAAATAAATATATTAAAAATAAAACAATGTCTATCAAGCATTCGGTTTTAACTCTTGGATAGACACATAATTCTTCACTTGGATTTGCCCATTGTTAAGTCTATATAGTGGCTCATCTGATAATTTTATTTGACTACTTTTAAGTTTTAACTTGATGAATGTATTGAAGTACAAGATACTCTTTAAACTTTTATCATTTACAAAAACTTATTTCAATTGGTAATCATAAAATTTTATCCAAAATGAGTATAAATATAATAAGAGGGTTTGAATGAGAAGATGTTACATATACTATATTATCGCTATTAAAACTAGTGATATCATTTTGTATCATTAACTTCTGCCTTTTGTTAGAGAAAACCTTCTTAGGATGATCTTGAGCCTTTTTACTGGTAGATGTGTGGACGCAATATTAATGACTCCTGCCGTCACTTAATTTTACGGTTGCTCAATTTGCTTCTCACCATCTTTATCATTACCTAGGATGGATCCCGGTTTTGTAAATGTTTCTTGTGGTACTCCTTTTATATTAACATCTCAATCTATTTTTGTAGTGTCGGACAGTCATTAGTATTGTGCATTAGAGACCAGTGATAAAAATATTACTTAAACTGGTCACTTATCTTCGAATTTTTAATTGGTTTGGCCCACTTTAAAAAATTTTCATTCTATATTTATATCAAAATATTTATCTGGGTATTATTTAACGATGTGAGGTTCAGCAGCTTGTACTCTTTGCTAATGTCTGAATTAGTCATCTACTATTTTTTGTTATCCCAAACGAACGAATTATTACCATTTCTTTTTTTTCCTCTACTGCTTGACTTCGGATTATTGCCATAATCCAAATGTTCTGGCCATTTTGTTTTGTTAGCTTTCTCTATCGTGATGTATGCTTGGGTGATGACTTCTGCCTTCGAGAATATCTTGGGTCCCATTGGCTTAAATATATAAAAAAATACTTGGTTGTATCATTACTATGAATACATTCAGTTTTATTTTTTCGATGAGTTTTAATATGCCTTTAGTCTCAACATTATATCTGATCAAAGAACACTTTAAGCTTTTGTTCAGAACCTATCGAAATCTAACAAGATACCAAGGTTGCTTTTTTTTCATTCGACTTGAGGCAAAGTGTGATGGGAATTGGTATACTAGTTTCTAAAAAGATCAAACGGAATTTGATTCTAACCTACAAAACTGAATTCTCGTATCTTCCTTTAAAATTAAAGAAAAATAGAGGCAAAGCACGCATCCTCTAGGTTTTGGAAGTTAAACAATGTTCAGAAGTGGTTTAGATGATCCATTAAATTGACACTTTTGTCATAAGGCTCCAATATTGGTATCTTAAACTTGTGAGGAAGTCGATACCTTTTATCTTCGAGGTAGTTGTACCACCCAATTCAATCATTTACCTAACATTATTTCCCTGAAAGACCTACTATTCAATCTTTTTTATTATATCTTTCACTTTGGTGATGGATTCTTTTAGTATTAATGAACATTTTTAACTTTGAATGATCAACAGATATACTCAATATCTGCTTAGCTGAGAGTGTTTTAGGTTTGCTACTACATGACTCTTCCTCTCGATTAATTGAGCGTTTATGATTTTGGGTATATCAAAGATTTTGCTACTCGGGACTCTATTATCTAATTTCAAAGTTTAGGCGCCTCTTATGTTGGGAATGAGTAGCACAAATAAGAGCTTTGAGAGCCTTTAGAATCTTCAGTTGAAAATGGCCTCTCTTTAACACAACTTTCTTTCATTTTGACTTTCTTTGGGATGTTGACTCTTGCATTTAGAGAACTTTGCCCTGGTAAGTTTGACTTTTGACTTTGCCAATTTAGGGCTTTGGTATCTTCAACATGTCTTGAATCGGAGCAGTTCGGGCCTCAATGTTGGGATTAATTGATTAGTGGGCACTTCCGAAATTGCCTTACTGCAAGACAATGCCCTAGGATGGGACACCTTTTGATAGTTGGATTGATTGTCCCTGTACTTATTTGTTCACAATTCTTGCTTTGTCAAATATGAGAGATGTTCTAAGACTGGTAGGATTTTAAGTGGTTAAAAATAAATGGTTTTACCATATTCCCACAAACGATACCAATGATGAGTACATTGAATCTAAATGGTCGGCCAAGTGAAATCAGGTTGGTCCTTTAAATTTTTTAATTTGAATCTTACATATTACATAATTAATGAAAGGTCAAAGAATATAAAACTTATTTTCTAAAATATTCTTCAATATTTAAATTAGTATTTTTTAAAAAAAATGAAAGATTATGAGAGATTGATGTTTAGAGGGATAGAATGAGAAATATAGTATTTGGCTTTGAGATGTCCGAGATACGCAGATGTATAGATGATTAAAGCTACATATTTGCATTTTTTCAAAGTGATTCTATATGCTCCTTTTGTTTAAAAGAAATAGGTATATTTATAACATTACTACTAATTAATATATCATTTTTAAGAAGGTTACATATTAATTGAGAAATTATATTAGTTACAAATTGAACGATCTAACTGTTACATAAGTTTTGATTTATTAGGCACATTAACTGTTTATTTGATCTGGCCGTTAATCCATTAATTCATATAACCATTTATCCAAGTTAACTATTTAGATTTATCAACCGTGCGATTGTTCAATATCTCAATTTTTTGTCTTACTAACAATCTAATTATTTAAATATTTGATAGTTTGGTCAAATTCTCTTTATTCCTAGTAATTCGATTAATTCATATGTCACATAGGCTAACGGGTTATGAGCCTTATATAACAACAGATCGAACCAATTTCATTTTAGACTGTAACACTTCTATATTTCATTCCTTCTCATTATCTTTAAGCTAAAAATATCCTTAGATTATGACGCTTATCTTCCTGTTGGGTTAAACCTGAAAGATAAACGTTTAACACTAAATTGTTTGAGATAGTTGGATCTTTGATATCTACCACAAAGTTTGGTACGTAATTAAAATAAATGAGCTCATTACATAGATTAGATTGTACTATTATTAGAATTAAGTCATTATATTTTAATAATATCTGATCTCTTAAGCAAAGTAATACTAAAATATCTATTCCTAATTTGATTAAGAGTTTGATGACTATTTGGATTAAATCATGATTGATATAATTATAACATTTTCTGTTTGAATTTGTCTATTGATAAAATTGATAATACTCTGATTTCATCGTATTCATTCTTAATAGATATAATTTTTATGATTTTTAATAGTTAAGGCCGTTTTAAAATAAAAGGTACCAATTTTATAAATTTATTTTACTTGTATAGAGATTATCCATCTAAAATAATCTTGATTACTTAGAATTAGTAATGACTCTCTTGAATTAGTTGTTATATTTGAAGTAAGTATAATATTAGCCTGCACATCATTATTTAACTAATGCATAGATTAAAATAAAATCTTTTACACTATTTTAGCAATCGGGAACATCTAATCTGAGACCACCAAATTTAGATTGACCAACGGTAAAACATACTTACCAATAATAAATAAGTGTTATGCAAATAGATAATGTAATAATATATATATAATTTAAAAATAATTATAATTTAATAAATAAATTATTGTTAAATAATTGTGATTTAATAAATTTTATTTATATCTTAATCTTTTTTAGATAAATAATTGTTATTTAATAAATTTTAAAAAAATTAATTAAAATTAATTAGTTTAAATTAAAATATGAAAAATAAGTTTCTCGTGTGTACGAGAAGCCCCGTCAATCCATTCCTCCACTGGATCCTCTCTGCATTTCCTCAGTCTACAGACTCCGTAATTTTCGACACTTCGTCTCGTTTGCATTTCAATAATCACCTCAAATCGCTGCCCTCTCGGCTGTCGGTTTCTTTCAGAGAGATTCCACGCGAAGAAGAGAGAGAAAGAGGAGCAGAAAAGAGGGGGACCTTGGCTTACGTTGTCGCAAAGTGAGGGCGTCTTATTTTGCCACTTGTTCTGCGATTACCTCCTCTCGCTAGCTGCTTCCGGCATCCTCGCAATCGAAAGGTATGCTTCGATCTACTTTAGCTGTTTTATCCGCTTTTCATGAATCTCGAATTACTGCAACTGTTTCTTTCCAATTTTCATTTCCGATTTCAAATTTTTAGATGTGCAAATTGTCCGGGGATCGGATATAGTGTGCAAGGGTTTAGTGCGCAACAGGGAAAATATAGAGCATGCGAGAAGGAATTTTGTTGCACGAACCTTGGCTGAAACAATTGACTTCATGAAACTATTAAGAGATGCTTGATATTAGTTTTAAGGCCATCTGTTGTATTGGTATCATCAGGTATTTTCTGGTAGCTGGTATAATCATGTGTTTTTGTCAGATTCCTTCTTCCATGAATTGCTTAATAGTGAAGGTGGCGTTGGTTGTGGATTTAGTGAAAAAAAAACTTCTCTCTTTAAAAGACACTCATCTTGGAATGTGGTGTGGCCTTGCTTTGCTCTGCATATTTTTTGATTTGTTTACGGTGGTAAATTTTGTACTAGAAAAATTTTACACTGCTGTGAGAATAAATAGGTCTAAAGTTCCTTGGACTTCTTAGTTGGAGTACATTTCATGCCTGCAAACAATTTTTCACTCTGTGCCTCATTGTCTTAGCGTGACTTGGTACTTGGTATATGTTGTTTCACCATAAATCAGCAAAATAGTTGTCTTATTATATCATGGTGAATATATTGGGAATCTATTCTTTTTTGCTTCTAATGATGCTTGCCTTCATATTTTTTTGAGGCAGCTTGGTGTTAATAGAAAGCCCAAGTGCTGGCACAAGGAATTCAGATGGGTTTTCAAATCTATAAAAGGGAGTCTGGTGCTATATGGTGTCTATGCAGCTTTTGTTGCTACAAGATATAATGTTTGGGAGGATAGACACTTGAGGATCTTTATGCACAATGCTCTGTAGCAAAGGTGTGTAAAGCCCATAATTTAAATCTTGGTGTATGTGGTGTGTGGCCGTAGTGTAATGATAACTGTGAACATTGTAGCCCTATTTAAATTTATGGTAAAGTCAAACAAAAACTGTTGTAATCAAGGTGAAAGGACCGTGGATTAGATCTATGATTAGATATTTAAGAAATCAACAACTACAAACCCTTTGCTCACATTAGTTTACTCATCCTAATTCTTCATTCTTTTGAGTACAAAGATGGTTAGGACCATCAACGGGTTTGCGTAAGGTACATTTGCACTTTGGTCCCTAGGGAAGGCTTGGAGTGCTTGTAATGACGAGTTCTGGGCATGAATGAAGAGTGGCCACTCACTTAACAAAGGAAAAGACGAAGGAATTGAATGTAATGGGAAACTCATGTACTGAGAAGTTTCCCCCTCTATATCTCTGTATATATATCTCTTTGCTCAGTGAAAAAAGTTGAAACTTGTATGCTTGTGCAAATGCTCAACTTGCTAGTTATGGGCTCAATACATATGCATGAAACATGGAACAGATTTGTGAGTTGCAAGACATGATCCATATATTCATGCCTTTCAGACATGGCTAACATGAATAAATGGGCAATTTTGAATAGAACTCCACGCTGTCAATCTTTAATGGATTTAGTGCGGAATTTTGCGTAAATAAGGTAGTGATTGAATCTCCATTAATGCTTCATGCCAAATCAGAAAACCAAACGAACAGTTTTTAAGCAAATTGCTGGTACAGAGAGAGGATGGTGATGGAAACGATTTCAGGATAAAATCATAGATGCTTCCTGTTCTGAGTGGCAGCAATTGTAGTGCTGAATGGTAATTTTATTGTGAATCAACTGATTTTGAAACCTGTTGAATTTTAAAATCCCTACTTAACCGGTATATGGCCTAGTTGATTGGGATTGAAGATATGACGGGGATGGTAACAAGAAAAATGTATTGAGCTGAGTTCTGCAGTGTGCACAAGCCATGAGCTTTTGTGGCCTGTGCTTTACAATATAATTCTTACAAATAATTTGTTTTCTCAAAAGGGTTTTATTGTGGATGCTAAGTTGCGTTTTACTAGGGGTGGGAGGTTGAAGGCATCATCCGTCTTCTGTAAGATTGGACTCTAGTTGCAAGGATCTGGAACCGTCTCATTAGACTGACCAAAGATGGGCTTTCTTTGCCTCCGCTCTAAAAAAAGTGGATTTGGTGTACTAATGTTAATTTTATTTATGGTGGTAACAACTTGATCTATTGGTGGAATTTTTTTTGACCTTATTCTCTATTAGATGTGGAAATAAATAATCCTGATGTGCTTAAAAGAAGAACAATTATCCACTTATTTTTTCTGGTTTATTGTCTATATGAATTGATATTATTACATTCCAATTCATTCCCAGTACCTCTCAAGGAAAATCTTGAACTGGATCCCAAATTAACGAGTTGGCGTGACACCGAAGGAGGCTGAATGAGAAAAGGCACAAGTAGAAAGAAATTTTTGGGGTTGGTTTGGAGACACTTAAACTGAATACGAATATGCTGTCTAAAATGCTTGGTTGGATGTAATAGGTAGAGAAATATTCCAATGAGTATTTATTTCATGAGAATATTTATTCTCATTTAGTTAGAAAAACATTCTTTCCCTAGTAGTGTTCATTAACAAATAAGTGAGAATAAATAATATCAAGGGGGATGCAGTATTATTTATTCCTGGAGTGGGGAATAAAGATTCTTACCTGGCCATCACTAGAAATTGTCGACCATTAATAGTCAATGCTAGCTACCACTAGAAACTGTAGGCCACTGTTGCTGCCAGAATAGTTATGGTTACCTTATTTCCGACAAAATAGTTATTTTCAACGTCAATCAATCAATATATTATTTATTCTTACCTTTTACCATCTAGTACATTTACCATTATCACATTTTTTATTCCCGCTGCCAAACATATTGCAATGGAGTCCAAGGATTTGTTGGTGTGAGTAGGTTTGGTAGGGTTCTTAGAGATGCTTTGGGATAATGGCTAAGAGACTTCACTCTCAGCACTAGCATTTGTACCTATATTGAAGTTGAGTTATGAGGAGGTGTACTCCATTTTGCAAGCATAGAAGGATTAATGAAGAAATCTTAATGCCGACATTATCATCATTGCAAGGAGACCATGTGAATCAAAGATTATTCAGACCTAACACAAAGGAGATATTAAACTTTGTAGGGATGATATGCATGACAAGCTAGCTACGTTGGCATTTGGCAGGGATCAACATTGCAGGAGCATTATTAGAGCTTGGAGCCTTCCACTATATTGTGTTCGGCCACCTAGATGGGGTGGAGCTATTGGGGCTGAGAGCATTGTTGTATGTCATTCCCCTGAGGATTTTTCCTTTAGGTTTTGTTTTGTGGTTTCATTCGTTTGTCAGAGGTGAATGTTTTGGAATGCATACGCTTGTTCGGGGTTATCCCGACATCTAAGCTCTCTTCTTTAGTCGATGGCTTGCTATTGGCTAAGATCATTTGAGCTTTGTTTTTTATATTATTTCCTCTTTGTTAATGAAATTGAATTGCTTACACAAAAAAACATGGAGGAGATATGGTGGAAGGTTTTTCCCCAAAGTTGGCTCTGAATTTGCCCTTGGCTATTGACATATCTGATGCTTCTCCAGTAGAGGTTGATGTTTTTGTTTTAGTTGATACTTGATTTTTGTGGGGTGTTATTGTCTCACTTAGTTGACATTGAATATGGATCTTTGATCCCTTGGCTGTAATCCAAAAGGTCCTAGGAAGTCTCCCAATGTAAAGATCACTGTTGTCCGATAAAGCAATGACTTGACCCATTTTCAGAACAAAAATAACAAGGCAGATTTGCATGGTATACAATGACAAAAATGACAATGTAAAGTTTGTCTTCTTGAAATTAGTAGCATTGCAGCGAGGGATGACAAAAATCTAAAGTTGCAATTCGAAATTATCTTCATTCATCCCCCTGCCCAAAGAATAGCCAAAACATTTATATTTATGCCCATTTTCATATTGAAGGATTAGGTCATCCACACCATTAGTAGTGTTCGTAAGACTGCAAAGAGATGGAAAGAGGAGAAAGCATCATCCATTAAGTTATTTACATAAAAGATAAAGTACTAAACTATCGTTACGAGGGAATATTCCACAGCATATCTTTAAGTATATTATCCACTTATTTTCCTTATACTCTAATATCCCCTCAAGTTGAAGTATTGATATTGATCATGTCCAACTTGTTACTAATATAGACTAGGTGAAAATATTAGCTGATGGTTTTCCAGTTTTAACATGTTTAATTTGAATAAAACATTTTTTAAGTTTCTTACGAATAAAGTGACGGTCTATCTCTATATGTTTTGTGTATTTATGAAATGCTAGATTTGATGCAATGTGTATCATTACTTGATTACTGCACCTTAACTTAGATGGTCCAATGCTCTTGCAGTCGATTGAGTCTAGTAAATTTTGAATCTACATTCTTCAGATGTTAGATATGTCAACGCACAATATTTTGATTCAACCTTGACCCAACAATTGCATTATGTCTCTTACTTTTCTATGACACCATATTTCATCGATTGAATACACCATAGCTTATTGTAGACTTTTGATGGTGACCTAGCCCAATAAGCATTAGACATGAATGAAAAAATCACTATCGGTATTATATTGGTTGAAGTCATATTAATATTAGACATATTGAAAAATACGTATTAGTGTTTGATATATAAGATGGAAAAAAAATTTTGAAAAATGTAAGCTAATAGGGCCGCATTAGCTAATGTGAAAATGTATTGTGATATTATCGTGGTGTAGAGAAATATCGGTATTGAGAAACCCAATATCGATACATATCGACTAATATATATCGTATCGGTCAATATTTTTATCCATGGCGTCAAAGAATCTATGAACTTGAGTGTGACAATAATTTTTATAATGTAAGCCTCGTTCTGTTGTGCCTTTAATATACCATAGAATATTTGTGACTTTCTCTCAATGTGGGACACGTGGAGAGGACACAAATTTACTCACAACACTTGTGAAGAATGCAATGTTTGGTTGAGTTATTGTGAGGTAAAAGCTTACCAACTACTTGTTGATACTACTTTGGTTCAGTGTAAATTGCCTCATCATCTGGAGATAACGTTATTACTGGATCCATTAGTGTATTGCACAAAACTATCTTGCATGTCATATCTCAAAGCAAATCTAGAGTGCACTTTTGTTGTGAGATAAATATGCCTCAACAAACATCCTGTAACTTTTATACCAAGAAAATATTGCAAGTTTTCCCAGTCCTTGGTTTGAAATTGATTTTGAAGAAACATTTTGACACTAACAATATTACTGCTGTCGCTATTAGTAATTAAAATATCATCCATATGTACAACTAGTAGAATGCACCTATCATTAGAATGAAGATAGAAAACTGAGCAGTCACTGTTACAGTAAGTGAGATCAAATTCATGAACTTTATCGAATCTTCTAAATTAGGTACCTGTTGACTGTTTTAATCCATGTAATACAACAAATATACTCTGATTTCTCTTGAGCAACAAATCCAAGTGGTTGCTCCAAGCTAATTTCTTCGTGGAGAACCCATGGAGGAAAGCATTTTGTACATTTAGTTTATGTAAGGTTTAATGATGAGTAGCAATGAGAGAGAAAAAGACTCAAATATGTCAATTTGGCAATATTGGAAAATATGTAAGTATAGTCCACCCATATGTTTGTGTACACTCCTTAGCCATGAGTCAGGCCTTTAACCCTGATAGATAGTCATCCAGATTGACTTTGATTGTATGAAGTTATTTACAGCTAATAGGCTTCTTTCCAACTGATAAAGGGACCAAATTCCATCTTTGATTCTGCTTAAGGGCAGACTTTTCCTCCTCCACATCATTTCATTAACCATCCATTTTTGTCCAGTCAGCTCATTCAAAAAATGTTAGACCAATCTCAAAGCCGACACAATCAAATTGGTTAAGGAAAATGAAATTGTAACAACCAAGTACTCCCTCTCCAAATCCAAAAAGCGGAGACCGAACAATTGTTGAGTTGTCGAGGACATGTCTGAAGGGGAGGTGGGTGCCCTCTAAGTTTACCACCCTATCCACTAATGGATTATGAGAGCAAGCGAATGGGAAGTCAATGGCAAAAGGGAGATTCATTAGCTTGTTATTTAATATGAATTTGTGAAATGACAAAATCCATAAAAATTATTCAACAAGCTTTAGAAGGAATTTATTCGAGAGAGTCTAAGGTGGTCACAGAAGCATATAATGTAGTTAAAACATGAGCATAGGTTTTTAGTAGTTGGGATATTTGACACATTTGTGATGATCTTTTTGCAACTCAATCAGTAGAGTTTAGGAATCAATTTGGAGGAGCCATATGACATGCAGGTAGGAGGGTTGAATCATTAGGGGCCTGATGGGAACTACGATGTAGGTTTGAGAAATAAGAGGCAATAGAGGGGGGGGGGGACACAGACTATGAGGAGTCTTTGTAGACACAGATGCTATCATCAGGAATAGATGATGAACTAGAAGAAGAAAAGTCATGGAAAGGAAATAGAGTAGACTCTCCAACATAAAACCTGAAGACACTAGAATTGTCCAAAGGCGGGGAATAAATACATTTAGTGATACATCGATACCCTTTTTGAGTTCGGGTATACCCAAAGAAATACATTTGAGTGATTTGATGTCCAGATTAGTCATCAGAGATTGAATGTCTTGAATATATTATATACACCAAAAAACTCTTGGTAGAATATAGTATTATGGTTTATCAGGGAATAAAGACAATTCGGTATTCCATCCTAAAGGACTACTAAGGGCATATAATTAATGATATAACAAGCAGTAGTCAGTACATTTTTAGTCCATAATAATATATGAACTTTCATGTGAAAGAGAAGAGCTCGAGCTAATTCTAACAGGTGTTTATTCTTTCTATAACCCTATTCTATTGGGGTAATCGGGACAAGAGGTTTGATGGAGGATGTTATGCTTGGTCATAAATGTTGTAAATTGAGTAGATATGTACTCGTGGGCATTATTACTTCGTAAAGTCCATATGGAAGAAGAGGATTGATTTTAAAGCTCAACATAGAAGGAACAAAAAATTGAAAATAACTCAAAGTGGCTTTTGAAATATAATCAAGTAATTCGTCAGTAATCATTGATAACAGTAATTAAATAAAGAAAACCCATTTTATAAGGTACAGGGCATGGACCTCATATATCTGAATGAACGACCTCAAAAGGAATTGAAGCACTTTGATTGACTCTAGGATAATAGAACAAGCAATGGTGTTTAGCTAACTAGCATGACTCATAGAATAGAGCATTCATAGAATGAAGACTAGAACATAATTCCTTTAGACTTAACAGGGAAGTATGACCAACCTAACAATGAAATTTGAGGGGTGAAGGAATAAAGGTAGAACAAACTATAGAAGATGGTCCTATGTCCAGTATATAGAGACCTCCTAAATTGCAATGATGGCTATCAATGATTTTCCTTGTCATAAGATTCTGAAATTTATAACCAATAGAGAATATACTATACAATAGTGTTTTTGCTAGTAAATTTATTGAAAAATAATCAATTAAATGAAAATGATGGCAACTATAACACAGATGAAAGATTAACATCAATTCTCACAACCATCACCGAGGAACTATCGATTAGAGTAACAACCGGAAGAGTAGAGCATGGTATAACAAGACAATACATTTGAGGTCCTAGTAGTATGATGGAAGCACTGAAGTTCATGACCCAAGTCTGGGATATAGTCAAGAGACAAAAAGTGGGGTTACCTTGCTGAACAAGAGTAGTTGTGCTAGAGGTGGCTTGACCAGCCAATGAACATGAATAGCCATCTGCAAATAAAATGACCATTTTAGTCGCCGTTGCTTGTATGTAGTCAGGATCTCCCCCAAATGTGCTTGTATCATATAAATTTCGTCTAGTTGTCATGTAACTTCTAGCATTTATTTTGTGTGTGACCAAAGTCATCAAAGTAAAACATGTGAGTTTCCCATCTTAGTCACTACTGTTCCTGCCCATTCCTCAGGCATCGCCTCTAATAGTAGGCAAGGTGTGACTCACCAAAGCCATGCAGTTGGCTAAATTGGCAGACGCTGATGCATTACTATCAACACATAAGATCTTGGAAAATACATCAATTATGGAAGACACCTCAACACTGGCTAAAATTTGGGATCAAGTAGAGTCAAAGTCAGGTTGAAGCGTAGCCAGAAAGGATAAGATAGCCAATTGGTCACGTTTGTTCACGCATTTTGTTAACGTTGGAAGAAATTGACATCAAAATATCGAGCTTTTCATAGAGCTTTAAAGTTCAAAAGTAGTCTGTTACGCTACGATCCATTTGATCAACATGAGAAGACATTGAGGTATCAAACATTCTAGACAATTAGTATTCCCCAAAACAGGGAACAGATAGAAACTCATATAAGCCTTTTGTAGTGTCGATGTGAGTTACTAAAGTGGTTACCCTCTGCTCATTGGAGTTGATTAATTAAGAATAAAGTCGAGCATCATCACAAATCCATATTTTGCTGCAAGTCAGTCGGTCATTGAATTGGGGGGGGGGGGAATTAGTGATATGATCCCTCTTATCCATTCCTAGAATAGCAAGGAGGATAATCTTCCTCCTGCATTGATAATTTTGACCCATCAAGATAATGTTAGTCATCCAGGAAGATATGGTAGAAATACTTTTAAGTAATTCCTCTCTGGGGTGAATTTCTAGTCATGACATAAATTAGAAGAAACTCAAGAAATGAGTAAAGAGATTAATAGAAAAACATCTAGCACCCCAAGCAGCCAAACAACTAGAATACCATGTGTCGAGCACAGAGTTTACCATTCTTTCACTTTTTACTAAGGAATACCGTGTGCTCACCACTTAGAGTAGCATACTCCAAGTTTTTAGAGGGTGCGCTCCACTGTGGACAACCCTCAACAGCCAAACAAGAAGAAGAAATTGATGCCATGAAGAAGAACCAGTTTTTCAGTACCCTAAGAAATACCAAGAAGAGAAGAGAGCCTAATACCATGAAGAAGAAACTTAATGACTTCACAGCAAAGAAACTGGCTCCTTTCACACCAGAGTTTCATGAAGAATGTCACATGGTCGACAATCCATGTCTTTCGCAACCAATGAGGAACAAATCCATAGATAATCATGAGAAAATAATGAAATCTCACCATATATTGCAAGCGATCATGAATTTGACCATCAGGATGAAGAGGTAACCAAGCAAACGTACCAAATCTGGCGAAACAAAGAGTTAACTGTAAAAGTTAGGGTTCTTGCTGAAGTGAAGTTGGTGTAGATTCGGTGCACTCTTGTTGGAGAATTGAGAACTGCTTGTGGGGCTTTAGTTGGTTGGGGCAAGGTGCACCATTCACCATAAAAAATATTACTGGTGGTTGCAGCAGCTATATTTAGAAAGTAACCTGCTCTAATACCTTATAAGTAGACAAGAGATGAAAAGAAGAGAAAGCCCCACACATTATAGTTAGTTTATTCGCACTTATATAGAACTATTTACATACGATATAAAGTATTAAACTTCCATTATAAAGGAATATTACACAACATATCTTAAAGTATGTTTCTCTTATATTCTAATAAAAAAGCACGTTGCATCAATGGAGAGACTATTCTATTCTTAATAAATATTTATACAAATAAAAGGAAGCAGAGATAAACAAGATGAGTCATTTGTCTACTTGGCTAGTCAAACATGGGTTAAATGATGATTCATGATTTTGTAATAGATCTATAGGGTAAGGGATTTTGCATCAACACTAAAGGAAAAAAATTCATGATAACAGTGAAACGATTGAACCAAGTGCCTCCATTTCTGAGGTCATCTTTGCCTCTGTATTATGATGGTTTCATTTCAACAGGAGAGAGTTTCTTTTTCATCTCTGTGGTGATGAAAAGGCTTAAAATCAATACATAAGAAACCCCTATAGTTTGCCCCTCTAGAGGCTTTCCTTAGATTCTGAGACCTCTCTCCTTTTGAGTCTAGATGAATATTTTGGAGAGCTAAGGTTAATGTGGACTCTTTGGCTCCATCAAATTAAGGTTTTTTACTCTAATCTCAATGTTCTATTTCTATATGTCCATGCAATAGTAAGCTCATTTGGCTTTGAATCTCTGATTCCTCTTACCTGTATTTCCTATTTCTCTGTTTCTAAACTGTGGCATGCAATATTGCATGCATGCCATTACTCATTACCTTGCATTGCTTCAAGTATTGGGTTTTACCTTTTTGGTTGGTTTGGAGGGGTGGTTTTGACATGAAGGAATGTAAAGGAGAAGAAATTAATAGGAAAAATTAAATCAGTTGTTTTCCTTTAATTTGTTTTGCTTATCCTATAGAAGAGAAATGATCTTATCTTCCTTTCATTGATTATGTAAGACTGAAAGGAATGTGAACTCCCAAGGCCTTATGTGTTAACAAATTTAACCTTTTCAGGATTTGTGAAGACCCCTGATGTGTTAACAGAAACAAGAAGCAGCAGTTACGGAGTCATTGACTGAGAAGCTGCTGGTGATAATGGATGAAACCTGGTACTTATTGCACCATCAATATCTTATCAGTATTCTCAACTCTCAAGGCTCTTCGAGGGAATTTTTGTGGCCTGTCTTCAACTGAAGTAAGTATTTACAACTCCAGGTAGTGAGAGTAGTGCCATTGCAAATTCTCAATGGAGCACTGTCCTGAGCGGGCTAAACTGGTAGTTTTGCCCTTCTCTGTCTGGAGTATTTTTGTTTTAATGTGTTGTGTTTGCTAATTTGTTTTTAGTTGCAGCTGCTACTACTTTTCAAGGCAATTATGTTCTGGGGACGAAAACTCTGATATTTCTGTCAGCAGATCCATTACTTCGGAGAATCTTATGTGGCAAAGTTAACCATTTTGCTGGCTCATCAGAAAAGCTGGAATAATGTATGTATTTATTGGGGGATAATGACATTGCTATTCAATCTGGAAAAACTGGCTTATAGTTTGTGATGGCTGAGTTTGGACATACCAGTTAAATATAATATATGAATAACTCCATTGATCAAAGATTGTAAAACAAAGTCCATGCACATACCAGTTAAAGTTCTTATAAGATTCCAACAACAGAATATTACTTCTATTGGTTGCAGAATTAAATAATTGAAAATATCTTGAATTTTTCTTGTTCATCACGCACTCTTCTCTAGTAATCACTATCATCTTTGGTATCATGGATCATGCATCATTTTTTATCAGTAAAATAAACATATTCTGAAAAGCTGTTTTGAAGGGGTACTATATAAAGCTATTTAAAAAACTGGAAGCTGGCCAGCCAAGAACAAGAAGTCTAGAGAATCTGGAAAAAAAAAATAAGAAGAAGAAGAACAAGAAAAGAGAGCGGTTTGTCCTAGAATAAAGAAAACCGCCCCACCTAAGCTGACGAACTGGAAGACCCCATCCAATAAGATAATCTTACTTCTTTCTGTTGAAATAAATTAGATGATAGCAAGATGAATGAAAAGATAAATATTGGACTTGACATTTTTCAAGAACCATTTCTGTAAGGGATATGCCAATATACGGGAGAAACCCCATTTTGAAGGCAGACGCCGAAGTGGGATTCGCCCTGGTGGTTAAACACACGGAAGTGTGCCTCCCCCACCCAGGTTCGATCCCCCGCGGAAG
>JAOVVI020005795.1:0-16150 GCA_028571085.2 Nepenthes alata
TGCTAATTGTGTGTAATTAAGAATAGATTATTAGTTGCCCACCACAGCCCCAAAAAATATTGGATCTTTTGCATAACTTTTTCTCACTTTTCTCATTTTGTTTATTCGGTCAGGTTACAAGAAAACACACAAGCCTACAAGCAGGCGCACATGAACTGCACGATGGACGAAAATATCAGTATGTATCTATTATGGTCATGTCAGCATACAACATATCAGATAATACGTATAGGTATTGCCTATATTGGAATAAAAGATTTTTGAAAAATGATAAGTTGATTGGGTCAAATCAGCCAATATATTAGCCAAATATCATATATATTAGCTAAAATTTCGAATATCGGCTAATATATTACAATACATTGATGATAAGACAACATATTGTAATATTGCCGCGCTATGGTAAAATATTAATATCGGGACGCTATACTAATATATATCATCGGATACATATTTTCATCTATTTGCACTAGCCTAGAAGCTTGAGAAAGAGCATCAAGGTTGACAATTGATCTCCATCCAATTATCCATGGAAACAACTTTCCAATGGACCCAAAAGAAGTACCCTCCTCTCAAAATCAAATGATAAAACTTGATTTGCTAGAATATCAAAGCACTTTATGGACCGATAAAAATTAAAGAGGTTAAAAACACAACTGGGTCCTCTTAATAATATGTCCGCACACTGTTGGAAACAACAAAGGAGATCAAAACCCAAAAAATCTCTTTGCACACGTTGCCAAAATGTAAATGGGAAATGAACAATAGTCTCAATTCATTTAGTCGAATCTGGGTGGAAGGCAGAAACTCTGCTCTGATTTGTTTGATTCCTCTGAATCCCTTTTATGCTCTACAGTCATTGAGAAAAAAAAAGTGGAATACACTTAGCAGCAAGTTTGTTGATCCATATAGGGCTCCCAAAATCAAGACTCAGCGGCACTCCCGGAAAATCACGAGGCCAGCATGAGAGTCTCCAAACTAGTAATTCTAAGCAGCAACAAAAGCCTACAAGCAAGCGCATATGAACTACATGATAAATGAAAATATCGGTATCGGTATTAGTTATAGCCATATTAGCATTTGACATATCGAACAATACATGTCAGTATTACCTATATCGGAATAAATTTTTTTCAAAAAATCATAATAGAGCCAAATAAGCCAAATATTCGGTGTATCAACTAATATTTTAAATAACGGGTATATCAGCTGATATTTTAAATATCAGCAGATACATCATAATACATCGATAATAAGAAACTATATTGCAATATTACCACGCTATCGTAAACTATCGGTCTTGAAGGGTTAATATCAAAACATATTGTCTGATATGTATTTTCATCTATCTGTGCTAGCCGGGAAGATCGAGAAAGAGCATCAAGGTTGACCACTGATCACCATCCAATTATCCACAAAAACAACTTTCCTAGGGACCCAAACAACATACCCTCCTCTCAAAATCAAATGATAAAACTCACTTTGCTAGAATATTAGAGTGCTTAATGGACCAATAAAAATTAAAGAGGTTAAAAACACCACTAAGTTCTCTTAATCTCATGCCCATGCACTGTTGGAACAAAAAAAAGGAGATCAAAACCCAAAAAATCTCCCCCCACATGTTGCCAAATGTAAATGGGAAATGAACAATAGTCTCAATTTCTTTGGTCAAATCTGGGTATTATGAACCGCCATTTAGAAGGTACGGATGGTCAATTTACCCATGTAGGATAATGCTAATAGAGGATGCTACACAATTCCTTTGGTCTTTAATCTATGGTGCTAATGTTAAAATTGAGTGCACGTTGCTTTGGAAAGAAGTTACATATTTTGCCCACACAAATAAAAAGAATCTTTGGGCAGTTCTAGAAGACTTCAATGCAATCCTCTTCCCCTTTGAAGTCCTTGGAGGAAATTTTGATAACAGGGGCAAATGAAGCACTTGCAAAATGCCTCCAAAGCTGCAATCTCACTGACCTTAGCTGTGAAGGCTGCCATTTCACTGAAATGGAAGTGCCAGCATCATTAAAAAGCTTGACAGAGTTATGATGAACAGAAACTCGCTCTTGCCTCCAGCCTTCAAATCTCTGAAGCTGACATATTAAAGCAGGTCAAGGCAACAATGAAACAGCTCAATGCAACAATTGAGGAAGGTTTCAGAAGAAATCATCAAGGCCAAAGCTGAACTTGATCTCACCCAAATGGCTGTTCAGAATAACCCCACTCCACCAGATCTGCTGAAGCATGAGAAGAATAAAAAATAGTAATAAATAAAAGCCCTGATCAGAGAGGATGATTTTTTTCCCAAAGAAAAAAAAAGAGCCAAAACCAGAAGGTTAAACGAAGGTGATAGACGTATCAAATCTTCAGATTCCTTGCACAGGAACAATAGGAGAATTCTCTCCCTACTAAAATCAATGGAAACCCTACCAGCAGCTTGGACGAAGTACACTAGGAAATCACCCACTTCTTCAATATTCTATAATCTATATGGATCTTCTTCTCACACTGTTCCCTTCAAAAACATAGACTCAGGCGTTCATCCAGCAGACAGATCCAAACCACATGAAAACAAAGCTCATTGCACCAGTCAGGAACCAGGCTAGCTTTATTTTCTAATGGAGACTCAAAGGCCCAAAGTCCAGAAAGTTTCTCTTAAGCATTTTTGGAATACATTCATGGAGATTGTTGGCACTCACATTTTCGAAGCTGCCAAAGATTTATTCAATAATGACTGGCTTCCTAAGCAAGTTAATTCCACAATTATTAGCCTTAAAGTCTCTTCTCCTTCACATGTCTTTAAATATTGGCCAAGCTCATGCCGCAATGTTCTTTACAAAATCATTTTGAATGTGCTGGCCAAAAGAATCAAAACAACTGCCTCACCTTGTGGACAAATGCCAAACAATTTTGTGACAAGAAGGCAATTTCATACATCATTTTGCTTGCTTAAGAGCTTCTTTATGGATATCATACTGGCAAAGGCACACCCAGATGACCCATGAAGACTGATCTAAGAGAGAACTTCAATTTTGTGTAGTGGGACTTCCTCCTTGCTCTCTTGATATGATGGAATTCCCACCATCCCTTATCAGATGGATCCAGCAATGCATTACACTACATCATTCTCTGCTGCTAGTAATGCGAGCTGGTTGGATTCATCAATGGTGAAAAGGGTCTGCACTAAGGATCCACACCCTCCCCTCACCTTTGTCCTCACAGTAGAAATTCTCCATTGTATCATTTATTCTCATACGGATGGCCATGCAAATTTTCAGCACACTGGAGATGCAAGATCTCCCAAACATTGATGGTTACCTCTGTGGATTATCTCCTCATTTTCTCTGCTCTAATACTCGATCAGTCCAAATCTTAAAGTGCTACCTAGACCTCTTTTCTGAAGTTCCTGGAATAACAAAGGTCAGCTATTTGCCTATCTGCTCATTGCAATCTAATCTTGGAATGAAAAGTTCAAAGAATCAAGTGAATTTGACTGGAAAAGCTCCCTGTCAGATACCTTCATATCCCACTTATTACCACTAGCTCACCTTTGTTGACTACAATACGCGTGCTAAAAGGCTATCCCACAGAATCTAGTCTTGGGAAAACAAGTGGTTGTCCTTTGGTGGATGACGTAACTTACCCCACTCCATCCTCTCAGCTCTTCATGCCAGGTGGTCATCCATTGTCATCCTCCTGAAAGCCATCTTCAAGCATAATGAAGGATCGATGAAAAGGTTTCCCTAACATGGGAATATAAATGGGAAATCTTTGGCCGATGTTGCATGGAAGGATGTTTACAAACCAAAGAACCAGGGTGGTCATGGAATCAAGAATTCTTCACATAACAGTGTCGTCCTAACAAACAGCTAGGGAGACTTATCACCGATGATGGATCTTCACTCTGGGCAGATTGGACGAGGATTCCACATAAAAGATGGGTGTATTGGAATAACTAAGATTCCTCAAGAAGCATCCTCAAGGTTTTGGAAAATCATAAATGTTAGCCCCATATCAGATCCAGCAACTCTCTTTACTACTGGTAATAAGGAGAACACCTTCCTCAGGCTTGATAATTGGCATCCACTTGGACCACACCTTGAAATCTTTCTAAGAAACATCACCCATCTCACACAGCTTCCCATTGAATCAAAGTTCAGATCTATTGCGCAAAAACTTCTAATATAATTAGCAAATCGAACATTCTATGGATAATGATGCCATCAAGGAAAACATGCCCTCCTACTCTCCAGATTATCTGATGAATTACCCAGTAAAGTAGAAAAGCACCCTCCAGGGTAGGCTCACAACCAATTCATCAAGGGAAATCTTCCAACTAGCACATCCAAAGGTTGCATGGGCAGACTATGTATGGCATGCTCAAACTATCCTTTCTTATGGACCCATCATCTGGCTCACCAACCAAACAAGTGGAGCACTATGGCTCACACCTAGTGCTTTACTCCACTGTAACATTTGCATAATGTGCAATAGTACAACTGAAATCCACTCCCATCTCTTCTTTCAATGTTAGTTTATCCTATCAATGTGGAAGAATGTATGCGAAAAAGCTAAATGCAATTGGCCATTTAAAGATTGGGGTCGGCTTAAGGTATTAACATAATGAAAAAGAAATTTCACCCCAAAAAATATTGCTCCTGCGACTTGGAATGAAACTTTCTCGTGCTCTCATTATCAGCCAAGGAAGATGACTAGAGAATGTTTAACGAGTTGCATGCAAATGGAATATCCCAAGCCTTCCATATCACATTTACTTCCACTGTCCACCCCATTTGGGGTGAACGTAACAGGAAATAATTTTCCAAATTATAAGCACAAGATGAAATATTAGTTACCACTATATGAAATGTAGTCCACAGCAAACTCTCATCACTTAGTTTCAGAGGAATTCCTCAGGGCTGATCATTGTTGAGAATCTATGGCTTCCCTCTAGGATTGCTTCCATACACATAAAATCCTATTGCTATTGTAGCAGCTGATATTGTTACGTACTACTTTTTGTATTGCTCTATTTTTCCTACAAATAGTGAAGCTGGAAGGAATTCCAGATCAGCAATAATGGAACGAAAGTAAACAAATGGAATGAAAAAGTAGCATCCAAATTGAGAAGGGAGCCAAATCTCTAACTCTACCGAGCTCAAGGCTCTCATTTTTCTCTTATTACGTCCTCTTGTTAATAGTAATTCTACCACTAACTAAAAACTAATCATAATTGCCTGCAACAGAAGTTAAAAGCCAGAAGAAGGAAGAATATTCGAGCTTCATTCTGCTATTAGTCACAGCCTTCCATTCTGTTATCAACCGTGACAATATGGTCCCTCCTCAAGTGCAAGGCATGTGCTAAAATGAAGGGCTTGGATGTCTTTTGATTTGGATGGTTGAGATGCTTTCACCACAAGCTTCTAGAATCTTTAAGTAAGTGGCCTCACGTGGTCATCCTGTGACACAATGGATGGTTGAGATGCCTCCCAATCTGGATGTTTGAGATACTTCCACGACCGGCCTTCTAGATTTCTCTAAGTAAAGGACCATTGGCACCTCATCTTATCTTCATCATTCCTCTGTCAACACTTCTTCATTTCTTCAGCCGCCTTCTTTACCTTCTATGCATGGATCTCTCTTTTTATTTATATTTTTATAAAATAAAAATACATGCAACCACGACAGATTTGCTTGGTTGTTGCTGTTGCAATTTGGATGGACTCTTAACATGATGAAGGAAAGAACCTTAACCGATTGTGAGGTGATGATTGGGCTCGCTATTGATCCTTAGGATTGAGTTTAGAGAATAGTTTTTGTTCCCACGGTCCTCACTCTGAATCATGTATTTTGACCTTCTATTTTATTTGGCAATTCTTGCATTTTTTTATGCATGGTTTTGAGCTTGGGAATGCCCAGCTGGTTTACATACTTCGCAGTCTTAAGATATGCTTGGACCAAGAAACGGAGCATTGCTTCTGTACATTCTTTTATCATATATATAGCCATTAATTACTCCCAAAAAAAAAAGTAACCTTAGTTTCTTAGGCGAGAAAGTGAGTAGTGACAGATAGTTCCGACCCTCAAGTTGGCAAGATAGTTTTGGGCCATCAAACATTATGAAAATTTACCTTCTCGTTGTTCCTTTCATTTCCAAGGTCTCTCCATATGAAATGCTTTGAAAAGATTAAAATAGGATCGAATGTTATAGGACAAGCAAGAAAATAGGATTTTTTTTTCTTTTTCTGGAGGGGTGCACAAATTCCATATTTTGCAATTTTTACCTTCATAGGAACTATTTATCATCCAAGCACAAAAGCAATATTAATATTTGATGCCCTTGCAAGCTAGTTCTAACTTGACCCATAATCAAACAGGCAAATAAAGGATGCATAACCGACAAATTAAATGTGCTTGAGAAAAACATCATAAGGACATCATACATTAACCAAAACTTATAGACAGAAGACAAGGTATCATTGCAGCGGGTACCTGACTGGGGATCTGTCGTCCATAAAAAACAGAATCATTAGACACGTTGAGATGGTAGCCGGGTTGTGTATGCACATAGATTGAAAATAGCCCCTCCTGCCGTTGAAAGAACCTCTCCCATAACGTCAACAATGGCAATGGTCCTCTTGTTAAAAACATAAAAGCTACTTTAGGAACTCTGCGGTATGGATACTCCTCTATCTTTGGCACCATGGACGCCCTCCAAAAGAGCTCTTCATCAGACAAAGCATGCGTCAATTTACCGGGACGCAAGATCTTATCCATACTCAAACAATCAATCTTTTCAGACTCACACGACTGCATAATGGTGCAGTTACTCTGGGCACTACTTAGTGGACTAGTGGCAAATATTGCATTATTGCCATAGAAAGAGATCTCTTTTTGTGAATAGAAATACCTATTAACATGTGAACTTGATGCCAATCCTATGACCACGCCCGCAACAAAGACTACTAAAAAAACTACAATTCTCACTATTCGAACAGATGAGTCCTTAATACTTGGCACAGTTATCTTATCGGACTCTTCTTTATCTCCTCTATTCCCCGCCATCTTCATCACTCCAAAGCTACACATACAAACCAAACAAGTAAGAAAATTCTCTCTCATTCACCAATAGTTTAGGCTTCTCCATGAATTAGTCATCAGCACAATGATCACATACTACGCTAATTTAAGGCAACCTCCAAAAAATTGAAAACAGAATTGCCAACCCTACTCAAAAACAGAAAATCCAATACGGTATATTATTGGTGCAGAATCAATCCAAATGTTACCAAAATATTCAAGTCGTTCTTAAAAAGAAATTAGGGCTCTAACTAGCACAAGTGAAAGCGCAATAATAGCTGAAATTAGTACACTAACAGGTTTATGAAGATCAAACAGCTTCGGAGACGAGCAGAAATTTTAAATCTGATATCTGAATCAAATCACAGGAACTTGCGCGAACAGAGAGATGAGAACAATGATAATAGGAGATGATGGCAAATCGGAAGTATGATCTAGGGTTTCCTCAAACGTAATGGGTCAGAGTGTGGTGATATATTTGCAGACGAGAGGATCGAACACCACGAAAGTACGACGAAAATCAAACCGAAATGAACTTCGGAGAGATGAATCGAGAAGACGAAGGAAGGTCGCGGAGAAGTTTCTGATGGTCTAGTGGATTGGATCAAGAGAAGGGCGCGGAGAAAAGAATCAGACAGACAGACGGATTGAAGACGAAAAGTTGATTCTTGAAAGGCGGCGGCAGTTTGATAAAACAAAACGGTCAATTACCATCGAGTTTTGTTTTTTAAAAAAACTGTTATTTAATTATAATTTAATTTTTGTAAGTGATACTTATTTTTAATTTTTTAATAATTAAATTAAATGTTATTTGCAAAATCAGAACAACTTATAAAGTATCTAATTTAGAACTTCTTTTCCCAATTTAATTTCATCAGTAATGATACATTTTAAATCCGAGTTATTGACAGATTAGGATACCGTTTGGTCATCGGATTGAATTGAAACGAATCCGATTTTCGTACTCCTTAACCTGAATCTTATACACTACAACCTAAAAATAAAAAATTAAAATATTGGCGGAACTCACTCTTCGATATATCTTTAAATACTTAAGTTTGTAATCTTCTTCAGGAGACGAATAATACGGGAATAAAAGTATGAGAGTGATGATGTAAGGAATGGGATTTTTTAGTCTAATTTGGAGGTTGCCCTTGGCCTAGATTGGTTTTTGTGGTAGTATGCTCTTGGTGAGCGGCTTTAATATCTAGGAAGCAAGAGTTGTGAGGAAATTCTCACGAGGCTCTATGGATAGAGGGTAGTCTCTTAAGAGCTCTTTGGAAGTAATGTTTGAGGGCTTGTATTAGCATCAATGTTGGCGTCGATGTGGGCTTTTTATAACCTCTAGGCCAGTTGAAAGGGATCCCTTCCTTCATTGGGGAGATGTTGTACGTAGTAATATTGGGGTTATCATTACGAGAAATATGCTGAGTTGGAAGTTGTCATTCCTAAATAGATGATGATCTGAGGTAATATTTAGGGTTCTTGCTAGTTAAAGTATGTGATCTTTAGTGCACAAGAATGGTGTTGTGGGCCGTCTGAATTGGGCCATGGCCGGCTTAGGCTATCTTGCCAAGTGAGGTGCTGTTTGGGTCAATGGAGGCATTGACTGGCTTCTGAGTTTGTGATCGGTTGCCTCCTAGGCCTACCGTCGAGTTTATAGGTCTTTATATTGGATCGGCCCATTTCTACCGTCCCTATCACTAGCCATCATATCGGGAGGTTTAAATTTTTAATTTTCGACGTGTTCATAAAGGGATGTGACATGCCCTGTCATTTTTCCACTTCTACTCCTTCCTCATGTTGTCTCCAAATTCCCTCATTTACTGTTTCTAGCGTGATTCTTTTGCGTCATTGATTTTTTGCAAACCTATTGGGATGGGGGCTCCTTGGTGTTTAGTGGCTCCTTGATTCCTTTCTGCATTATAAATTGAGAGCTCGTTGTGCCTTTTTGTATCATATTCTGTCTTTATCAGCAAAGTGGTGTGGGAGCTTAAAGTTGCCATGAGGCTTGGGTCTCCGGCTGCTAGTACTGGTAGGAGCTCCTCCCTAACAGTCGATGGCATCATCTTGAGACGCACTTACAGTTTACTTTGGTCACCTCTTTTCACGTAGTGAGCCGCCTTGGTCATCCCTTTTCTTTTTCGTTCCTAAGCTATGCCTGCCGCTATTTCTGAGTGGGATGAAGATTTCCTTTCTTTGTGTCTTCGTCTTGAGCGATGGCTTGTCTTTGGAATGGGTTCAGGCTCCTTGAGAATAGATGTCTTTGCAGCCTTTCCCAGCTACTAGTAAGGTTGGTGGCGAGTTCCCAATTTCGACACTATTTCCTCCTTATCACGGGGTGAGGCTTTCCTTACCCTTTGGCTCCCTCTAAATTGCAGCCTTTCTTCATAGCAAGCCCCTGTTCTCATTCCTGACATGTTATTGGGGACCACGCTTTGTTGCATACCAGATGCAAGCCAGTCTCTTGTTTGGGCTTTTTCTTCTGGTAGTGTGCTTATCTGGGAGTTCATTGTGGCTGAGTTTTGTGTCTCCCTTTTTCTTCGTTGTCTTGTTTTGTAGTGTGCTACCCTCTCAAAGCCTCGTAACTTGTAAAGAGAAATGAATTGAAGCAATTATTTTTTCCCATGTTGTTTTCGTCTTCATTTTTTCTTCACGCCGGACTAGTTTGAGTGCCCATCGTCCAGTTGGAGGCTTGCTTGGATCATTGACCAGTCAAACTAACTGGTCACCGGACTGGGTAATTGACCAGGTGAGCAAGCTGGAATCGGACTAGATCGTTGACCGATCAAACCGGCAGAAAGCTAGACTAGGTCGCTGGCCAGTTGGCCAAATTGGAGCCGGACTAGTTTATTGATTGGTTAAACCGGCCAAGAGTCGGATTGGGTAGTTGACCGGTCAAATCGGTTGGAATATGGAGTGGGTCAACGGCCCATCAATCCTAGTCTAAGTCCATTATATTTGCCTATCGCCGATTCGATGTCCTCGAGCAGTGGTGCGTAGTGACCTAGGAAGTTGTGTCGTTCTGACTTCTGACCTATCCCATCCTACCACGTGTCTCTTGTCCATACAGTGGTAGGTTGCCATTAATGGTGCAGGATGATCGATGCGTCTTGACACCCTTTGGAGCTGACAAGTGTCAGGCAATTATGTGCGTACCTTTTTGAGGCACTTCTTTAAAATTCGAGTGGCACCCTTTATAAAAGGATGCCACTTTGCCACTCTGTTTCATTTATCTTCTTCTCCTCGTGTCATTTTCTCTCTCGCCTCTCTGCAACTTGCTATTTTCTACATTCACGGCTCCCAAAGTTGACATGATTCGTTCCATTCTCATTGTCGTCGACATCAAGGCGTTGTATTTGTAGTACAACATTCCTATTGTCATTTTGTATGTGGTGCTAGGAGAGCGCGATAGAGTCTGTTCTTCTCTAGAGAGATCTGTCACCATCTATGAGGCACACTTGCGGAGTGGCCTTCACCTCCCCCTCTCGAAAAAATTAATTGAGATCTTTGTGGCTCTAGAAGCCTTGATCATGAGATTCCACGCGAATGTCATCAGGTATTTGTACTCCCTATGGGTATTTCTCCGTCCCCAATAGAGGGCATTGACTACGGTGGTTGTAAAGGTAATCTTCTGGCTCTACTAGAGTGGAGATTAGATCTCGCTGTCCCATCGAGTGCTGCATATAAACGGGATATTCCCTGATTATGTCAAGAACTAGAAGAACTTATTCTTTTTTATCAAGGTATCTTTCAATTGGCCCATTTCTAAGGATTGGGGCAATGTGCCAACATCCTTCATCGGCAAGGCCTCTCATGAGGAGGAGTCCGTCAAGCTGCTAACGGACCAAATTCAATCGAATTCGAATGATTTTAAGAAGGATCGTCTCCTGTCCTTTGAAGCTCCTGCACTAGCCTGGTGGGGTCTTCCCTTGGAGGGTATGGGAGTCGTCACCCCTTAGGCTGCCCAGCCCAAGAGAAAGGTTGGGACCCTATTTTTCAGTGACCCATCTGAGAGTTCATCTTGATAGCAGACTGGATCGTCTTCGGGGTCTTCTTCATCCTCCACTACCCAGGACCTGCCCATGGTGGACCGTATGCGTGGCCCTGGAGAGTTGTCAAGAGGATTAGCACTTGTTGCACCCTCAGATGCCGACACCATTGATGTTGGTGCCAGAGTAACTGCCGTCGGTGGGTCCCCTGCTCTCATAGCAAGTGAGTCGATAGTGGGGGACCGGCTGGGCTAATTTATGAGCTGGCCCAGGTCCATCAGGAGGCCCATTTGGAGGTCAAACAAGTTGGGGAGGCCCATTCGATAGTTCAACATGAGGCCCAACTAGAGGCCTAGCAGGAGGTCCCTATTTCTTCTTTGTCGGAGCAAATGGTACCCGGCTTTTCAAACGAGTCAATTGAAAAGGGTCCCGACGTGGGCCACCCAACAGAGTCCCAATCGAGGGGTGATATCGAGGAGGTGGTGACCACGAAGGCGTCTCGCCAGGAGGCTTCTACATCAAATTGGCCCTGGCCTAAGCATGTATCCACTCCGGCCTCTTCATCCTTGGTGCACCTAAGCATTGCGGCAGCCAAACTGTCTTATAATCGGACAAGTTGTTGAGAACTTTTCTATTCTATTAGAAATGATTGAGTTTAACATCTTTCTCTTATTCTATTTACAGGACGACAAGATGATGCAAGTCCAACTGACATGCTTGTACTAGCGGTTGTCTCGGATCCGGACGCTGGAAGGGGAAGTCCACTGTTTGACCCAGACAATGGTCGACTTGAGCATGGTGGAGGAGATGTAGGGTCGGGTAGACGCTAATGCCTCTGAAGTTTAGCAACACTAGGATTGTGTCTTGAGTCTTGAGCTTCAGCTTTCTGAGGTCATGGGGGAGCTGTAGAGGTTCAAGGATGCCTAGTAGACAGCCGAGTAGGATCTCGTTGGCCTCCAGAGCAGCGACAATGTCAAACTTGGAGCAGAGCTGATGACTCGATTCAACTCGAAGGAAGTGGGCCAGGTTCTGAACGTGAGGTTCTTGGACAGCATTCAATTGTGCCAGCGAATTGCTTCCCTTTTTTATCATGCCTTTTCGGCAGGCATTTTTTGCCAGAGGAATAGGGCTTTTCGGCGCCAATCCCACTCGATTAACTTCATTGATGGAGAGGGGCCCTCGTCACGTCCTCCAGCTAGCCCCCATTCTTAGGGTTTTCATCCTTTTTTTCTCTCTCTTTTTTTCGTGTACATAACACTGCCTGTACAGTATAATTTTTTTAATAAATAAAGGAAGATTTTTCCAACTGTTGCTGTGATCTTTGTACTTTTGTACGGCCTTGCTTACATATTGTTGCTTGCCGGCTAAGCATGGATGCTGTCGCAGCCGAGCTTTTTGGAATAGTTAGGGCCGCTATTTGCGCGCAACCGCATCGAACCCTAACTCATTAACCATCGTCGACTGACGATGCTCATCCCTACTGGAGGAGTTGCCTCACGTGTGCTAAAAAACCCTTATGGTTTTGGTATTCAACCGCACATGGGCTGCTCGGTGCTTGATTAAGGTTCAAATTCAATCGTGTATGGGTCACTTGGTGTAGGATCGAGGTTTAAATTTGACTATATATACGTCGCTCAATGCGGGATAGAGGTTCAAATCCAATCGCGTCCAGGCAACTGGGTGCGGGCCTGAGGTTCAAATCCGACTACATATGGGCCGTTCGGTGCGGGACTGAGGTTTAATAATGGGCGAATGAGGTATTATCCGATTTAGTGGTAGCCTAGGTTATTCAAACTCATGCAACGTCACACAAGCATTTATATGGACAAGTGAACAGGAAATGACAATTTAAAATAACAAGCAAATAAATCATTTTATTAAACGTGATATAATTTTACAAACATGCTCGATAATATATGTTGTACCTACCTGGATTCAATAAGACATTACTGATAAAACCTTTTTGGGTAGACGGCGTTCCACATCGTTAGGATGAATTTGCTATTACGGGTTGAAAACTTATATGCCCCATTTCGCAGGACGGCCGAAACGAGGAATGGGTCCTCCCAATTCAGGGAGAGCTTGTTTTTGTTAATGTTCTTACCTGTGGCTTTTATATTTTGTAGGACTAGATCTCCCACCTCGAACTGTTGAACCTTCACCCTTTTGTTATAGTATCGGCCAATCCACTATTAATAGGCGGTTGTACCCATTTTGGCCACGTCCCATGCTTCTTTGAGCAGGTCAAGATGCTCCCTAAATTGCTGAAAGTTATTGAGTGGGTCGAATCCCTCGACCCAGAGATTTGGCAATCCGATTTTGATTGGAATGACAGCCTCGATCTCATAGCACAAATTACAAGACATCTCACATGTTGGCTCCTTCGGTATCATCTTGTATGACCATAGCACAGAGGGTAGTTCATTTGCCCAAGAGCCTCTAGCGTCTTTTAACTTGGTCTTCAATCCATGTAGTAGGATTTGGTTGGTAACCTCACCTGCTCGTTGCCTTGCAGATAGGCTACCGATGTATGAACCAACCAAATGTCCAAGCTAGTACAATATTTGGTGAACCACTTACCAATAAAATGGGTTCCGTTGTCAGTCACGATGACCTAAAAAATTCCAAATCTGTAGACAATGTTCTACCAAACAAATTTCATGGCTTTTGTTCGATGATCTAGGCCAGTGGGGAGGTTTTGACCCACTTCATGAAGTAGTCGATACCAATTATAATGAACTTCTTTTACCCGGACATGATGGAGAAGGTGTCGAGTATGTCGAATCCCCGTTGCACAAATGGCTAGGGGGCATGAAGGACCCTCAACTACCTGGGTGGCTGATGGGGTATGTTGTCATGACTCTGACAGTTTTTGCACTTATTCACGAATTCTATGGCATCCCGCTCCATTGTTCGCCAATAATAAGCTTGACACATTATATTAAAGGTAAGGTTTTTACCACCGACATGTGACCCACAAATGCCAAGGTGCACATTGCTTAACGCGTAGTTGGCTTTCTCTGATGTGAGACATTGCAAGTACGGGGTGGAGTACTCTCAATGGTAAAATCTTCCGTCTACGATGGTATACCAACCGGCTGTCTTCGCTATGCATTTAGCGTCGTACGGGTACTTTGGTAAAGAACCATCCGCAATATACCTTCAGTAGGGTGGCATCGAGTTTTCACTGTTGGAGACCTGTAGCACTTCGAGCTCTTCTATGCTTGGAGAGGTTAGCACCTTCCGCATGTCTCTAGAATATTGTTTCAGGCTTTTGGCTGCAGCTGCCTTTGCGAGCTAGTCTATTTTCCATTTGTCTGCCCTCAAGACGTGTACCATTTTGACCATGTCAAACTTTTAGACCATATTCCTTACTTTAGGAAGGTATTTTGCGAGTACTAGGCTTGATACCTCGAAGATTTCACGGATTTGGTTGATAATTAGCCTCGAGTCATTGTAAATGATTATGTTTTCTTCCCCAATATTTCTTTACAAGTCGTAACCCGGAGAGCAGGGCCTCATATTTGGTAACGTTATTGGTGGTCGGGGACCCGAGTTTCAAAGAATATCTCACCTCCAATCTGTCGAGGGTCCTTAGGATCACTCCGGCACCACTGCTGGAGTTGGTCAATGATCCATTCACGTGGAGAGTCTAGTTTGGTGCCTCAGTTGGCGGTCGATGTCACTGGGGTGACTGGTGTCCGAAACCGGGGTTGCGGCTTCGACAATGAAGTCGGTTAAGGCATGCCCTTTTACAGTTGGCCTAGGCCCAAAAATTATGTCGAACTCACCCAATTTGATTGCCCACTTAACTAACCGTCTTGACATATCGGGCTTCTACAAGATCCCCTTTAATGGATAGTTGGTCAGGATAAGTATTTTGTGTGCTTGGAAGTAGGTCCACAGTTTTTTGGCCGAATAGATGAGTGCCAACACGAGCTTCTTGACGAGCATGTAGCGGGTCTCAGCACCCGTCAAAGTTTTATTGACATAGTAGACCGACCGCTGCACATCGAATTCTTGTTGGATTAAAATGGAGCTCAGTGCCGCCTCTAAAACTACCAAGTAGAGGTACAGCTCCTCGCCCTTTTTTGGTGATGTCAGGAGAGGAGGACTGGCTAGGTACTCCTTTAGTTCGTCAAAAGCGGCCTGACAGTCGGTCGTCCAATGGAAGCCGTTCATGTTAATCCCTCTCAAGGCTTGAAGAAGGGGATATATTTGTCTTCGAATTTAGCTAGGAAGTGGGAGAGCGCTGTAAGCCTCCCAGCTAGCCTCTGGACGTCTTTTACATTCCGTGGTGGGGCTATATCCATAATAGCCTTTATCTTCTTGGGGTTGGCTTCGATCCCTCGCCGAAAAATAATGAAACCTAGGAATTTTTTTAATGTCACTCCGAAGACACATTTGACTAGGTTTAGTTTCATCCGGTGTGCCCAAGTACCTCGAAAGTGTCACTGAGGTCATGGATATGGTCATCGGTGGTTTTACTTTTGACAAGCAAGTCGTCTACACACACCTCCATATTTCGGCCAATATGCACTTAGAATATTTTATTCACGAGCCATTGGTACGTGGTGCCCGCATTTTACCCTGAAGGATATGACCTTATAACAGTTTGTTCCTTGTCATGAGGAAAGTATACTTCTCATCTCGAGAACTCATTCGGATCTAGTTGTAGTTGAACTATACGTCCATAAAATTGAGCAGTTTGTGCTTAGAGGTGGTGTCGACGAGTAGGTCAATTTTGAGCAGCGGGGAGCTGTCCTTCGGGCCCGCCTTATTTACATCAGTAAAGTCGATTCACATCCGTCATTTCCTGTTACTTTTCTTGAGAAGTACGATAGTGGTGAGCCAATCTGAATACTCGACCTCCCTGATGAAGTCAATGTCGAACAATTTCTCTACTTCCTTCGGATGGCGATGAATTTTTCGATGGAGTGGTTTCTCCATTTTTGGCAGATGAGCTTGTGGTTCAGATCGAGGCCCAACTTATGAATTATCACTTTGGTCAAAATATGGGGCTTGCTCGTCAGAGTCCATGCAAGAATATTAGAGTTCTCACAGAAGAAGGTGACCAG